>CAOJBI011240892.1:0-11542 GCA_948277035.1 Euphorbia corollata | reverse complement strand
TGATGGTTCTCACCTTCACAATGTTTTATCTGCTATTTTTAGTGAAGATTAAGTATGCTAATTTAGATGACTACTTGGTTCAAGGAACAGATAAGTTGCTCCTGCATAGAAAAACTGTTGAGGGGGTCTTATACATTCTTTATTTTCTTCTTCATTAAGGAGTCTGATTTAAAATATTAACGTTTGATCCCTGTAGAGAAAAGGATATAATTCCTCTTTACAATTGGATACTTAGTCATAGAAAAATTTGAGTTCCGATTTTCCCAATGTGTATACTATGCTAGTGGAAAATACGCGATTAGTTGAAGTTCAAGAAAAAATTTGTTGTATAATGAAAGTTCATACTGTAAAAAGGGAGGAACCTGTTGAGAAGTTACATGACACATATTGTTGTTTGTTAGTGATTGCAACATGGAGCTATTGTTGCAATGGAGATGAATTATTGGAATTTAATTTTTACGGAGTAGGCTTAAAACACAATGGTATGATCTGATGGAAGTTGATAGGAATGGATCTTTTGTTTTGGTTTGGTATATGGTGTTGAGATTCTCATCTTAAATTTGAATTCAAACAAGGTTAATCGTGTATTATATAAGTTGGAGACTGCGAATCTCATGCCTATATTACTGAAGGATGGATACGTTTAAACGTTCTCTTATCTGTTTAAAAAAGCTTGTATTCACCATGCTACTTAGAATGCTAGGGATGATAGAATAGCGAACAAGAAGAGTCTAGTGTCATAGTATGACAACAGGTTAATCATTGCAATACTGCTTAGATGAAATAGAGGTTGTGAAAGAAGTTTTTGACCTCAATGAAGAAGGATTCCTCAATACAAAATGTTAGGACAATGGGCCTGCTGGTTGGGAAGATGACAGTAGTTTGGTGGAGAGGTAGATACATTAGATTGCTTTGGTGGAGGAAAACAAGAGATCAATAGTAGCGAGGTTAAAAAATTGTGTTCAAGGACAACAAACAGATGCATTGACTCTGGCTATCCAGGTGGCATTTCGTTGAGGAAAGCAGCATATCAATGCTTGTTTACAAGAGAAATTTTATATGCTCTATCCCTCAAGAACCCCAAATCTAACCTGGTAACCCATATCAACAAGTGAAAGAAGAATCTACCTGGAGGTTTGCCTTTTGTTCATCTATAAAAATTGTCATTTTTTCTGCAGAATTTAGGGCATAAGTTATCGGTGAAGACAAGAAGGCTAGTATCATCCTTAATTTAGTCGTACTAACTTCATTCCAAAAAATCCATCACAAGGAATCTCTCTTTTTTGATAATTTCAAATTCTCAAGGCTTGGGCATATTGCTATTTGCTTTCTCAAGTATTTTGCAGACTCAAAAGACTTAATCTCATTTCCCCATTGACATCTATGCACTTGCTCACTACGCACCTTCAGATAGCCACCCATCAAGGAAATGAATTAGGAACGTTAACTACATGAAGTCAATGGAATTGATAAACAAAATAATAAAATCGCAGAGCTAGATCTCAATATTGATTGTGTGTTCAGGGGTATGGTTGTGTATTAGATAGATTTCTTTTTCTGGTTTACCAAGGTCTTAGGGCAACTTGTTGCTTGCTTATCTAAGAATATCCATTTTGTTGATTTGATAATCCTGATAATGCCTGTTCCTTGGCTGAAATTTTTCTCCAAAAGATTATTCGGCTGCATATTTTATAGTTATCATGAACTAATGGGATCCTCCTTTTATGAGTAATTTTGAGGCAAATCTATGATGTTTTGACTGTTGGTAACTCATCTGAATTTTAGCTTAGCTGACCTATCTTCAATAGTCAAAAGCAAGTGATGAATCTCGACTGGAGATTCTCCATTCATTGTTCACAGAGGTGTTCTGCTGCAAATCAGTATAATGTCCGGTCTTGTTGGCTTTCTTAAGATGAATTTTGCTACAACTCCTTGTACCATACTTCTACAGATTTGACTCCTTCCAAAAATTTTATAAGAAATAGGCTATGAAACAAGATATGATCAAGAAGTGCAGTGTGAATGGAAGATTTGTGCCTTCTATCTGCTACACTGTGAATTCTGGAAATTCTTTGGCTTTTAAGCCTTATAAGCAAATCTGGTGCTCTATAGCTTTGCCTAAGCATAGGTTTGTCTTTTGGCTTGTGGTTCATCAGTAGTTGCTTACCAGGGATGTGCTTCGTTTGCGTATACCTGGCATTGATATTTCTTGCCCTGTTTGTGGTTATGGATATGAGGACCACGGTCATTTATTTTTCCACTACCCCTTCTCTGAAGCTCTGTTTCGTATGGTTCATAATTGGATTGGTAATCTTTTTCCATCCTTTTATTTACTCAGTGGTACTCTTGGCTTCTAGATGTCAAGGTTTTCTGATGCTTGTGCGGTTGCTGTGCTGCAACCTATGGTATTCTCTATTTGGTGCAACAGAAACACTTGTTCCTTCTCTAGTTCTGCCATTCCTTGGATGTTTGTTTTAATCAAATTAAGTATGTGATTAGGTGCAGATTAAGCTTGTTCAGCAAAATTAAGTCTGTTTTTGATAAGTCTGTTTTTGACAGGCTTATTGTTTGAGTTGTAATTGACCCTGGTGGTCTCTTGTACTGTTGGTTGAGCTTAATATATCCCTTTTTCCATAAAAAAAAAAGACAGGTAAAGCAAACAGATAAGAAATAATGGTATATGGAGAGAAAACTCACTTTGTATAGATAACCAAACTAAATACATTAACCATCAGAGAAATTTTATTATTCATCCAGTTTACTTAAGTAAAATTCAGTACTACTTTGATTTAATTATTGTGGAAAATGTCTTAGCCTAGTGGTTGAGATTGAATTTGTGATATATAGGTCACAGGTTCGAGTCCACATACGGGTGGGATTTGTGGAGATATTTCTTGTATTAATATAAACGCAATTGCACAAATTTTGTTTTTTTAAAACAGTTCAGTACCACTTGCTACTGCATACTTGAACTTTTACACTAAAATAAGTAAATTCAAATTCAATACATCTACTTATAAGTTAAGTTGAAAAGAACATAGCCTAAAGTAGTCATTCCTAAAACTAGTAGCTGATTACTAAAAAAATTAAATGTGCTCTTTTGGTCTAAGACATGTGAGAAAGTAAGGCCAGCTGATGGCCTATGGAATTTTTCCCATCATGGAGCAAAGTCCTATTGTTTAAGCATGGGAAAGTGTGGGAGCAATGCTAACTATGCTTTTGCAAGGACAAGTTTTCATTTGCAGATGATTTCCAAAATTTAGTCTTGAGGAGAAAACTGATCTTCGATGGTCCAACAATGATAGAGATGATGCTACGGGTCCATTACTAGACTACTTGCCCTATGGGCTTGGGCTGTGTATATTCAAGGAATATGGAGGGATACACGCATGCTAATGCTGGCAGAAGTTAGTTATTCTTAGGTTGATTATTGAGAATAGCTCATATATTTATCTTCAGCGGTTGGTGGGGGAATTACTTTCTTTCTGTTAATTTGATTGTCTCGGCTATTAGCTACAGTGTGCCTTTCTTTCTTATTTCTCCTTTTTCCTAGCGATAAGATGGAAGAAGATCCTGGTCTCAAATTACGCCAAGAGTGGAGGAAAGTTGAACAAAAAAAGCACAGTTAGTAATGAAGTTTCTTGTACATATTTTGTAGTAGAGAATATCTATTGTCCACTGTTTTATTGAAGGTTTCCATTGCCCGTAAGAATAATTCTAATCAATCATGGAGTAAAGGAATCCATATAATTTGTACACAAAATGATAAAAGATGCCTTGTATTGCTGCAGCTTGAGATTATTGTATTGTCTGTAGATAGTTAAATTGTTGAGATGAGATGAAATCTCCTACTATGCATTGTGAGAATGGACTTCATGAAATGTGATCCCCATAACTTGTTACTTGATATACTTTTTTCATTGCTCAAGTATGTGTAATAATTTATCAAAGATTTCAATTCTAAGAATAAGAAATATGATTATTACTGTCTGCCATAAACGTTTAAAAACTCTTGCAGGTATTTGGCCAAGATATTGGCTCCTGAAGGTTCAAAGGAAGTGGCTGTGGGACAGCCTATTGCTATTACCGTAAGTTTTCCATATGTGTAACAATTTATTTGTTTTGTTTTGCTTTTCCATCTTAATTGGGTTCTTCAGTATTTACACTATTGTTATTAGATTAGGATTTCTTGATGCATCTTTAATTTAGGCGAAACATATCATAATATTAGATTCTGTATATAACATAATGTGTCTGTTTGGCCCTTGTTCTTTAATTTTGGCATATTTCATTTCTCCTCAAAATTTGGCAATTGAAACTGCATGCGTTATGAGAAGACTTTCATTATTCATTCCTTGAAATGTGTAAAGATTGAATTTGTATGTAACCATCAACAAGAGTCAAATTTTTCTAAAAATTAAAAATACATGGGCAAAATTTTGAAATAGAGGGACTTAAATGACAATTGGTGCCAACTGCCAAGTATTGGGACCAAATATGCTCAAATTAAAGTATATAGTTTAATTTGACAAACTTGACAAAATACAGGAGTTCATTTTTTCCTTTAATTTGTGAAAACTTTCACTTTCATATGCTTAAATACTAGTTGAAGTGGCACTTAGTTCAGAGACATGAGAATAATTACTTTTTTTGTATTTCCAGGTGGAAAATTCGTACGATATTGAAACTCTAAGGAATTCTTATAATAATAGGGAGGAGGTCAAAGAAGAAACATCAATTCATCATGTTCCGAAGGATGATACTAAAGAAAAAGGGAGTTTTACAAGAATCAGTCCATCTGCTAAGATACTCATTTTTGAGCATGGGCTGGATACATCCTCATTAAAGGCATCAGGATCCCATGGGACTCTTCTGAAGGCTGATGTTCTGGAAGCAATCAAGTCAGGAAAGGGAACTTCCAGAAAATCTACATCTAAAATCGTTCCTTCATCTAAAAAAGGTCCTGAAGTTGCAACCCCAGTGCCAGAGTCCCACTTACAGAGGTCATATTCTTTTGAAGATGTGCCAAATACTCAAATTCGCAAGGTTGGCTTCATTTTCTTTTTAATGAAATGGATTATTTTCTATGCTTTTAATGTTTCAATTATTTTAGTCATAGATTGAAGGTTTTGTAAGGTTCAGTGTGCTTTGGCGGGGTTGCTACTTGCTCATCTAATGGTCCTATACCCTGAATAAAGTTAAACGTAGTTGTGAAACTAGTTATCTTTATATGTCATTTATCTCCCCAGAAAAAAGTATATTGCGTATTTAAAACATAAAATCATGATTGATGTATATGTATTCCGAAAATTCTATCTCAAATGCTTGGATATGGCCATTCTCATCATTATTGGATAAATCTTAGAGCTGTCCATATCTTTCAGTTGGTCCTGAATATTATCCTTTTGCTAACATGTTAGAACAACTAGTACCCAAAGAAGTCCATATCTTTCAGTTGGTCCTGAATATTATCCTTTTGCAAACATTTTAGAACAACTAGTAACCAAAGAAGTCCATATCTTTCAGTTTGATTCATAAATATCCATAGGGAAAACTTGACTAAGGAAAAACAACTTACACAACATGGTTTGGAACTGGAAGCAACTTTTAACTTTAGATGTGATAAAATTGTAAAACTAAAACATTAATTTTCATATTTTTGCAAATATGTATTTACTAAAAACTGTGTTATATATTATTTACGGGGTATTTCTTGACAAAATGAGGTTTATAATGATTTTATTTTAAGGTATATTGAAATATGTGATTAAATGATTGAATTTGTAGTTATAGTAACCAACAACATTGTGAAGTTGTAATCACAAGTATCATTAACGAACCGTTGACCTAAAAGCTCAAGTCAATGGCAAAGACCCAATGATAGTTATATGTATTATATTTTATGCACCACATGCATGAGTATCCTTGGGCTTGTAGTGTATATAACACATCCCCACTCTACCATGTGTTTTGAAATTCTTTTAGCAAGTGGAAGTGTCAGGATCTCAACTCTTGAGCCTTGACCATTTAGTAGAAGATGCTTTGATACTATGTCTAGGATCCAATTGACCTAAAAGTTTAAGTTGTAGGAAAAGCGAGTTATAGTTTTTCATGACTTTATGCATTATCTAAAATAATTTAAAGAAACCTGATTTTTGTGAATGCATGGTAATACGATGGAAAGGCTTCTGTAATTTCCCTTAAACATTAATTTTGATTGTTGGTATACTTTTGGTGAGTTTTCGCATCTTGACTGTTCTTTATCACATCTGGATTGTAGTTTAGCACAATGAATTTTCTCGACATGCTTAATTACTGTGTTAGCTGTCATGTTTTTTCTTTTCTTTTAAACTTGATATTTTGGAAGGTTATTTGTGTGCCATGGAGGCATCGTGTGTGCCTGTTTGTGTGTGTAATATATGTATCTTTTTTGGGGGTGTTCTTTTTGGCATTCATCTGTGCCCCACAAATTATTTGATAATGTGACTTATGTAATTATCCAGGTCATTGCAAGAAGGTTGTTGGAATCCAAACAGACAACTCCGCATTTGTATTTATCAACAGGTTTCACTATTTTACCTGCTAGTCATATTTCTTTCTGATGATAATTAGTCTTTTTTCTAATGTTATATGTGGATTCTAATTTGCTTGTCAGATGTTGTACTGGACCCTCTTCTTTCTTTCAGAAAAGAGCTAATTGGTATAGAATCTTGATCTTTGGGTTTGTTGTTTTGTTTTTAGAAAAACAATATCTTTGGCCGTACATTGCCTATTTTTGACTATGGAACCTTAAACTTTAATTTGGTTAGATTTGACCATTGCATTTTAATTTTTTTTAAGTGTACCCTTTTATGGAAAATCGTGGTGCTTGAATGCCAATCTCCTTGAATTCCACCTGATTAAAGTGAACAAAGGAAAATTTTCTTTTATTAAAGATCACATTTTATTGAATGCCAAACTTTACGATTCCTTCCGTAAGGGGTACATTTAACAATAATCGAAGTTTAGGAGTTAAAACCCAATCAAAATTCAAGGCTGAAACTCGAAGATTTTGCCAAATGCAGGGGCCAAAATACTGTTGGCCTTTTGTTTTTTCTTAGGGAAACCTCTGTATAATATGTTGCTAATGATTACTTTTTTTTTTTTTTAATTTAGAGCAACACAATACCAAAGTATCAGTGAATGACATTGTAATCAAAGCTGTTGCCGTTGCTCTCAGAAATGTTCCTGAAGCTAATGGTAAGATAGATGATAACTATTAAGTTCATGATTTTTCCAAGCAATACATAGTGCTGACCAGGATTCAGTAGCATTGATGGTGAACTGTTGTATTTGTTTCTGTTTGAATCAAAATACAATAAATGTTAAAAGCAGTAAAATTTGAAACACTATTCTTTCAAATACACCCTTAAGAAATTTGTGCTTAACCGTTTTACATTATTGTGATAATATGTGTTAGCTGTATTATTGCTATGTGTTAGCTGTTTAGTATGGGTCTTAGCTGTAAACGTATTGTGGTATTAGCTGTAAGGCAGTAGTAGGTTGTATATATTCATATGCTTGTAAGAAATGAATTAAGTTAATACAATGTAGTCTTTTGTGTTTAACAATATGAAAACAATAAAACTTCAAGGGTGTATCTTATATTAAAAAACATGTATATTAGTAGTTCAACTGAGCATATGCAATTTCGGGGTAGCTGGCAGCTCAAAACGTCATCCAGAAATTCCCATGTAGTTATTGAATTGACCTGATTTAACACACACCATGTACCAAATATATTTTTGCATTATGTTTGTTTAACTCTGCACTTTTGTTCATGGGAAGCATCGGTCCTCAATTTATTTAATGTTTAATATTATCAAGAAATCTTGTGTTTTTGAATTTTTTTTTTATCAATTCTATTTGGTATATTGAACTTTAGGTTCCATGCTATGGTTCATTTTTTTCCCTCGATACTTCACAATTATTCTGCATCTGTTTGCATTTCTGTTACCAAGAGATTTTACATTGAGTTATTGTCAACTTACGAGAATACTGAAAAAAAGGTTTTACCTCATAATAAATACAGGATTTGTTTTTTGTAAATTTACTTTCTGGTTGTATTGGATTGAATTTAAAGATGATAACTTGCTTCTCTTGGACACTTTTTGACTGACGCTATTGGATATTTTGCAGTTACTCTTGGTTTTCCCTCCATGCTTAACGATTTTGTTGTGTATGTACATATTTCTTTTACTGAAAACATGTTAAACCAATTTTTTGCAGCTTACTGGAATTCTGAGAAAGAGGAAATTGTTTTATGTGATTCTGTTGACATATCAATAGCAGTTGCTACTGAGAAGGTATTATCGGTAATAAACTATTAATATAGTTCTATAAAACATCGCTGGCTTATTTTTTTTTTGCTTTGCAGGGCTTAATGACACCTATAGTCAGGAATGCAGACCAGAAATCTATTTCATCAATCTCCTCAGAGGTATATTGTGGAAATTTTCATTTGATTTTTGTCAGTCTTCAAAAGACAGAGCAATGCAACTCCTACTTATTGCATTATCTTCCTTCATCAATAAGGAGTTTGATGCAACATTTTGAACACTTCATATTCTATGACTTCATTGGTTGACAATGAACTATCTTTTGCTTAATTTAGTATCGAGATGAAACTAGCTTGGGAAATTCGCCATTATATTGCATCTTCTTCTCTATTTATTTAATTTAGCAATTATATTTTTTTTTTGCATTTCAATTCCAGCCTCAGTTTTTCTTTTGATAAAAATCTTATTCTGACATTTAGGTCAAGCAACTAGCTGAGAAAGCTCGGGCAGGGAAACTTACGCCTAATGAGTTTCAAGGAGGGTCTTTCAGGTTTGTAATTATCTTTGCGTAATCTATCATACCCCTTTCATTTGGAGAAATGAAAATTATATTATAACTTTTGATCATCGTGCAGCATTTCAAACCTAGGAATGTATCCAGTTGACAGTTTTGCTGCAATTATAAATCCGCCTCAGGTTCTTGTTCTCTTCTTGCTCATGCATTCTTGAATTATCTTCTTTTTGGTATACCAATAACAATTGGCTTAATCGGTTGTCCCTCTTACCTCTAAGAAATGAAGGAATGAGAGGTTTATATGAGTGTTATGATTGTTTTTTCCCCTGTATTTTGGCAAACTTAACTTTCAGGCCCTCAACTTTGGTTTGGTGAGATTGAGCCTCTAAACTTTATCTTTTTTATATGAAATTTCCATTGGCTTGGTCTCCAATGGAAATGTAATACATGAAATTTTGGTTTTCATCAGTATTATTCGTATGCATAGCATAACGATTTCATCCATTAAGAGTACTTGTTTATAAAAATTAAAGTGGGCCAATTTTACCCAGTCAAAGTTCAGGCACTGAATGCTGATATTTTACCAAATGTAGACTCCTAATAGGCGTTGAAGTAAAAGTCATAATCCAAATTATGTGATTCGTTGTGTTTAACTTGTTCAACTTAAGATATTACTGTATTTTAGTCTAGAAATGCAATTTAATATATAAAAGAAGTCATATCAACCAAGTACATTAAATGAAAATCTAATGCAAATATAATCTAACATTGATTTTCTTATGTAACCACAATTTTCAATTATTGATTTCTGATTGATTTGGACTTTGATTTGAATCCTATTTTAATAAGATGTTGTGTTTTAACTATTATTTTAATTGTATTTTTGTTTCAATTTTGTAATCTCAAATTTGGTTTTAAATTTGTATTTGTTGTAATTTCCTATTTTGTTTTCAAAATAGGAAAGTTCATGAATCGATCGAATCGGGAGATACACCACCCAATTGGTCGATTCATGATAGGTTCAATGTGTATTTTGATTCACCCATAGATTTGAATCCACTTTGCGATCTTGGATAAATCCAACATACGTTTCATATTGGGATTGGTATGATTTTTGATAAATATGAAAGCTCATGTTAATAAATTTGTCACTTGCATAACTTTTGTTTTAGTTATCTTATAAAATCTTTATATTTTCTTTCGTTTTTTATGTTCCTTGGAAATTGACTAGAAATTCTTAGAGCAAATGGGAAGCTGGGACATCTCTTATTTCTGTACTTTTTTTAAGAGCCAGTATGTCGTTATTGTTACGACTTGTTCTCGGTTTATGTATAGCGAAAAATACAATAAACATTTCTTTGAACTCTCAGGCTGGCATTCTAGCGGTCGGTAGGGGGAATAGGATTGTTGAAGCACTTGTTGGAAGTGACGGTGAGCATATCAACTTGTATATTATTCCCTCATTTGTTAAGTGAGTGATATAACATTGATCTTATTTTTCGATCAGGAATTGAGAGGCCTGTGGTGGTTAACAAAATGAACTTGACTTTATCTGCTGATCATCGTGTTTTCGATGGGAAAGTTGGAGGTTCGCAATAATATCCTTGGTTGGTTTGATTTTGTTTATTGTTGAGTTTGCATTGGTGCTTTATTATGCTAATGGCTAAGTTTGGCATATCAATCCTTGAACGCGCCATTATGCAATGGCTGAAATGCCGTATTGTTGTCTGGATTGTTGAGCTGCTATCACAAAAAGCTCCAATTACAAGCTTTCGGTAGAATAACGTATTTCGGCACTGTATAAAAGATTTCAAACTCTCATACTAATTAATTAGGAACTGATTTTCATAGCTTTTCAGGACAGTGGCCTAGGAAAGCTAGAATATTAAGCTTTTCGGGACAAATAGCGTGGAAAAGCTGCCTAGGAAAACAATGTCAAACTGGCCCTTAGTTATAGTCATCGACCATAAACAATCTATTTATTTTCAATTGCTAATTTTAATCGGGAGAAGTGACAAACACGACAGTCCTTAAACATGTCTAATCAACATATTTCCTTAGTGTAGCCTATATCAATAGCACCTTAAAAGAAAGTGGTGGTGGCCGGGTCGTGGTAAAAAACATAGAATTCTCCCGATATTATGTTATCATGGGATAAAAAGGAATTATTACTAGGTTGAGTACGTCAAGAGCCCCTTGAACTTGTCCCTAAACATCATTTTTCTTGAACTTGCAAAAAGTATGCCACATGTCAGGATTGGATTGGAGAAAGAAAAATCAGGAAAATGACATTTTCTGATAAGTGAAACCAACTAGAAGCTGACACATGGCATTTAAGAGGCAAACTCGTGCACTTTTTGCAAGTTCGGGGGTTATTTGGAACTTTTGAAAGTTCAGGGGAAAATGAATTTTAGGGGCAAGTCAGTGAGCTTCAGAGCATTAAGCCTTATACTATCATGTCTACACTACTGATTTCCAAACTACTGTTTTTGTAGGTTCATTAATGTCTGCTTTGCGTTCTAACTTCAGCGATATCCAGAGACTACTTCTATGAGAAGCCCTCAAGCTAACAATTAAGTTAGCAGAACCAGAGCCGTCACAGAGGATGATGTGCTATCGATGGAGTTTAATTTTCAATGGAATTATACCAATTTTTTCGAAGAATATGTTATGTTTTTTGAGGGCACAATTGTTGCCATATGTTTTTCAC
>CAOJBI011240038.1:0-10749 GCA_948277035.1 Euphorbia corollata | reverse complement strand
CCTTGTTTTGAGTCAGTCTTTTATTTGTTTTAATTTTAAAAGATATCTGAAGCTTTTCAATTATTAAATTTACTTTCTTTTTCTTGACGAAATTATATTGTGTAATGACACATCTATCAATTATGTAAAATTCTTTTTTTTTTTTGTTAAAAAAGTATTGAGTATAGAAAAGACATGCCACAAAAATTTAAAGGAAATATGTAAAAAATTATGTTAAATGACGGGAAATAACAATATTAACCTTTTTTTATGAATTACATCGATAATTAACTTTTGAATGAGTTATGAATCAACCCATAACGTGACAATTTAATGATTTATCAATGAGGTTAAACGACATCAAAATTTATTATAATAATTTTCATATTGTGAGTGAATAGCTAAACAATTTTGAATGCAAGGAAATTACCGAGCGAAATCATTTGGTGGAGTCGCCCTGCAAATGATCTTACTGCCCTTTACTTAGTCATTTTTAAATTCCGGCCACTTCTACTCGGTCAGTTTCTCCCTTTCCTTTTTAAAGAAGCATGGAGAAAATATCTAATTCAACTTCAAGCCCACCCTCTTAGAACCAAGGTTTTGAATCTTTTTTATTTGGTTTCTCATCAACCCATGTTTTCAAAAGCTTGCCTTTTAGCTCATGGTTGCATAAGTTTTGATTTTTATTTGTTTTTATATTGCGGTTTGTTTCAGGCACTTACTTCTGGAGTTTTAGCTGGATTCAGTGATGCCGTAGCTCAAAAGCTTTCCGGGATCAAAAGGCTTCAGCTGAGAAGACTGCTTCTCATTATGGTGCGTTGACCATTCCTATTTGAGTTCTTCAGCATTCTGTTTCTTGATTTTGATCTGATTACTGTTAGATAAGAGAAAATAAAATGGATTTTTAAGGCGTACCAGAGCTAACATTTCATGTTCAATCATTTTTAGCACTTGTGTGTTACTTTCTCAGTATCCAAACAGAAGGAAATTACTTATTGCTCCTTTAGGGAATGCTTGAATATGTATCTTTTGCAGCTTTATGGGTTAGCATATGGCGGGCCTTTTGGGCATTTATTTTTTAAATTGATGGATAGGATTTTCAAGGGAAAGGACAACAAAACAGTTGCAAAGAAGGTAAACTGGATTTAAGGTCTTGGTGGCTGTAGTTTGGCGAAGTACTCTGTATTGACAATTTGATTTGTTGTGATCTACCAGGTGATATTTGAACAGTTAACTGCTTCCCCTTGGAATAACATGTTGTTTATGTTGTATTACGGCTTGGTAGTTGAAGGTATGTTGATATACTACTACGAATTTGATAGTTTTAGACTGCGGGAGACGAGCCTTTTGGTTTATTCATTATTGATATGATCTTTGCTAGCATTTTTCCATAGTTTACTAAGACCTTGACTTTTCTTTTGTGGGACCCATCTATTGGTTTGACCTTTTTATTGCCATTTCAACAGCTCTTTACTTACACTGAACATAGGTTTGTTCTTCCCCAAAAAATAAACATAGGTTTGTTCATGTTTTTCTGTCAAGTTTTGATCTCTTGTACTGCTATATGTGATCCGTAATAAGTTTGAAACTTTTGTGATATGGTTTCATTGTTTTTGGATGGTGTGCTTTTGTGCTTGAGCAATCAATCGAGTGGTTTCGAACCAAATGGTAATGGTTATTCGTTACTAGCAATTTGCGTGTTTTGAATTGTTCAAGTTGTTTTGATGAGTTAATATATTTGAAGATCAATAACCGAAACAAATGCGGAGCGAATAATGTGATGTTAAAGGCAAAAGATGATGGTGTGATTTTACCTATACAGTCTAGTAGCGTACTGTGTTGCCTATAAACTTTTGCCTGTTATTGCAGCAAGACAATGGAGCTTAGTCAAGAGTAAGATCCGAAAGGACTACCCTTCTGTTCAATTCACAGCATGGAAGGTACATAAAACGGAACCCTTTTATCATTAAATTGTATTACACCACTACTCAAAGATAAACTAGTAATAAGCGAATTCTTTCGAATTGTCAAAGAATCAGCAACACAATATAAAATGTCTCTTTGATTCACAAGGAAGCCTTTTTTCTCTTTTCTTTTTCCAAGTCGATAGCTGTGACGTTGTGATGCTTATGACTTGCAGTTCTCGCCTATAATTGGCTGGGTGAATCACCAGTATATTCCATTGCAGTTTCGCGTTCTGTTTCAATCCGTCGTTAAATCGTGCTGGTACCCTCTCTACTCTTTACTTCCCCTTTTGGATAAATTGACCTGATGTATCCTCTACGCGTTATTTCAACCACAAACACTGGCTAAGCACATTTGCTCATGCCATGAAATCTTTCATATAAAAAACTTTCCTTTAACATGAACAGAACTAGTTTACTATTTTCGTTCAACTCTGCCTTTTTTCAGTTTGGGGTCATATTGTTATGTGAATAGATTCTAGGTCCCCAACATAGCATGTAAAACTTATTAAGCAGTAAATATGTACAATACTAATCCAGTGTGCTACTGAGTTCAGGGCAATATTTCTGAATCTGAAAGCAAGAACAGCCTTGATCAAGCAAGCATAGCATAAATGGAGGGACTTTCTTTTCCTAGATTGATCATAATGCTTTGTTAAAAGCAGAAAATAGCTGATTCTGCAAGTCTTCATCATACGTTGTGGTGTTGTTTAAATCATAACATAAACACCTGTGTTCTATCTGTATAGTCTATTTCAACAAAAACAGTTAAAATGAGGTTTCAAACACAAATTGAATCAAATGTGGACAAAATCTGTGAAGTGAGCGAATTTCAGTGTCCAAAGCCAGAGATATTGTTGAATGCTATGCGCTGTGATGTGATTAACAAATGAGAATGGGAAACTATGTAGCAAAATGAATTTAGATTTTGAAAATGTTGTATAGTTTGAGCGCATCACATTTGGATCCACCTGGCCAGTTGTGCAGGGTTAACAAGAGAAAAGAGGGGGAGACGCAAATAGAGAGAAATTAACAAGGGAGGGGAAGGGAAGAGAGAAACCAAACCTATAGATATTTAAAATGCTGGAAAATGCCCCTCATTTGCACTTTTATTCTTTTTGTGCCATCCATTCACTTGTTCAATGCGAAGCTGCAGGTCATTTGGGAGAAACAGATGTAGATGACTCCACCTGTATCTAATCTCAGTTGATCTGTTGTAATTGTTTGTGTGGGGTGGAAGATACCGTTAAAAATAATAGAAAACTAAAGAGTATATGGAGGTATTTAATTTTGATGAGGTTTCCTTCAGATAATCTCAAACTAAACTCCGCCCGTATAATTAGTTCACTCTTCAACTTCGTGTTGCATCCATCTATAAAGCTCAATATCAGAAATAATGACCAAATGAAAGATGAAGAATCGCATTGTGAGAAAAGTGAATTCCGCAGGAATTAACAAGTATATATCACATAAAATCAACAGAATATTCGAACAGGGAAATGGAAAACAGAAGAACCAAATCTCAATACGCAAACAAAACTCCTACTTCTTGCGAAGATCAATGCCAGCTTTCTTAGCGACAGCATCGAGTCCATTCTTCTCTATAGTCTTAATGGCTTTGGTGGATAACCGCAGTTTCACATAACGGTTACCAGCTTCCCACCAGATTTTCTTGTACTGCAGATTCACAAACTGCAACTTCTTTGTCTTGTGGTTTGAAAATGATACTTTGTTTGCTCTGTTTGCTTTCTTCCCCGTAAATGGACAAATTCTACCTGCAAAAGGAAAAACATTTCAAATGATTGGAGTCGAGCCAAAGAACAGAAATCTGTATAGTAATAGGTATATTGTAACATGACCAATATTATATACAACCCTATCAAGAACAATATCGAGTTGTACATTATGAGGTATGCAAATGCTGAGATCATTAAATCCCTATCTATACTCAGCAAAATCATGCTAACCTAAATATCGACTGTAGGTTAATCCAATATCCCCTTCAGAGAAGAAGGTGAGATTAACATTGCCATTCATACATATTCTTCTTTTGTGTGTGTTTAAGATATCTTAATTGAGATGATCCAAATCTACTCTAAGTTAAAGCTCGTACAAATATGTCTGATGCGGAATCAAACCAGACATCTCTTCAACACAGGGTTGCCAACAAACACACACAGCCCATAGGTGCTACTAACACATGATAATTAATGCAATTTCTACTTTCTGTTTGAACATTTTGACAACATCAAGGGAACCCATATTCAATAACATAACTAAGTGCAGAAAGCTCAAGTCTATCGTCAATCCATCAAATGTCAATACTTGGTATGCATTTCAATTCCTTGGAGCACTAGCTGAGGTGAGATAAAACACAGAATATTCAACCAAGCTATGTCTAATTTCTTGAGTGCTAAATTCAGTTACTGTTTAAACCTACAAAATCAAAAACAGAAATCACTCAATTCTAAGTACATACTTGTTAGTGACTGCATACATTATTACAAATGAAATTTCAGTGAGTAAAAATTAGAGAAGAGAAGATTACGGGAAACAACAGGTTGAAGAGCAGGAGTTGAAGTAAAAGAAACGGACTTTGATCTTTCTGGTAGAGTAGAAGAAATTCTGATGCCACTCAATTGGGAAGCAACAAACCCTAGCTCAGAAACAGAAGTAGTTTTTGAAGAAGAAGACGTAGCCAGTTGTGGCCTGCGAAAGCATGTAGAAGCTGGAGCTGACGCCAATGCCATTGCCCTTCCTGGTTTTCTGAATTTGTATTTCAGTTAGAAGAAAAATAAGAAAGAGCTTCTGTTATCCAGTCTGTGGAATTGTTGTGGGAAAAGCGAGGATGAATGGATAACAATGGAGTCTATTCTACATTTTATTTGAGGCCTCTTCTTTGTCAGGCCCATAATCACTCTTTATTTGGGCCTTCTTGGGCTTTGGTTTAGGAAACAAATTACTCCTCTAATATTGAATAAAGGATATTCGAGCAAGTATTATTCACTTTGTTATTGTATTAGATTCTAATTTTTTTTGGGCAAACTTCAAAAAAGTACCCTGTGGTTTCACTCATTTTCAAAATGGGGTCTAAGAATTTTTTTTTTGCAAAAGGGGGTCTGTGGTTTCAAAAAATTTGCAAAAAGAGGATTTTCAATAATAAATCATATCATAAAAATGAGTATTTGTGTTCATTTTTATCTGAATTTTTGCGGGAAGATTAATAAAATTACAATACACGTCAGTGATAAATTTTGTAATTTTTTGAATAGTATAACTATTTTTTTAATTAAATTATGATAACAAACTTTAAAAATTCATAAAAAAATATCCAAAAATTACTCAAATTATGACGTATAATTTTAAAATAATAAGGTTAAATTATTAGAACGTTGAATTGTTTAAAATATTTAGCATAACACCATTAATTTGAAACCACATACCCTTTTTGTAAATTTTTTGAAACCACAGATCCCCTTTTGCCAAAAAAATTTCCTCAGACCCCATTTTAAAAATGAGGGAAACCACATGGTACTTTTTTTAAGTTTGCCCTTTTTTATCCTTGTTTTATGTTTGATTTCACCTTATAACTATCTATTCTCTCCTATTCATTTTAAATTTCACAACTTCAAATGTCCATATCTCACAAATCGTTGATTTTTCGAATTGACGCTTTGAAATATTTGCTAGTCTTAATTTCATTCTTAAAATGACATACACTTCAATTTTCGAAAAAAATAATGTATCTCAATCTTATACATTTTATAATAGTGGTATAATACCCGTTTTTTTTACTACATTTTCATGAAAAGCTTTATATATGGTATACGAATGGTATATATTTATACCTCTTTTATGTTCACAATAGTACTGAATTTCTCATGAAAATCATGGCATGAAGACCATAAACCTTATATGAAAGCTCTTATACGTGGTATAATAATGGTATAATGTATTTAAGTAGTATTTCATCTTTATGTTTACCACAGAACTCACTTTCTAGTACCCAAAACCAAGACATATAGGTGTTATACCTTGTATAAGAGTGGTACCATATGTTAGACAGAATGCTTGAAACAAAGGCATTATAAGGCCTTTGTTTCAAGTCAAGCATTTCATTGAACATGTTGACGGCATATAAGGACAGTTCGATGAAATGTTTGGCTTGAAACAAAGTCATTATACCTTGTATAAGAGTGGTATATTGCCTATAATTTAAGTCAAGTATTTCATCAAGCATGCTACGAGCATATACATATCCACATATCCCCATAACCATATTTTACATGTTTTGTCACAAATTAATCATCATCTAAGTCGAATATTAACAAAAGAATCATATCATTTGTATCTGTACAAGTGATCCTACATTATAAGACAAGTATTTAATTTTTGTTTGCCTAATGTAAAGATGATATTTTGTTAAATTCTGTTTTTGTATGCAGGAAAGAAAGTGAGCAAGGCTCCAAAGATACAGAGGCTTGTAACTCCAATGACACTCCGAAGAAAACATGCAAGAATCGCAAAGAAAAATAAGAGAGTTGCAAAAGCCAAGTCAGAGACAACAGAGTATTAGAAACTTGTAACGAAAGTTTGGTAGCATCGCAAGGAAGAGATGAAGTCGGAGAAGGAGAAGCAGTTGCCGATGGTTGGACTATTCAATTGGGAGTATATTGACGAAGGTGAAGGAGATGAAATCGACTTTTCAATTCATTCTATGCTTTTCACGTAAAAGCAACATTAGATATTTAGGATGATAGGCTTTTTAAAATTTTGAAATGATATGACCAATAATTTTTTATTAAATATGGTAAAAATAAAGAAACGGCCTTGAACAAAAGAAAAAAAAATTGGTAAAAAATGAGTTGTGTTAGAGTTCCGGAATTTACAAAAATTAAAAAAAAAACTCCTTATTACTTAAAACAAAAAACAATACGTATAAACACATAGACAACAATCTCTGCCACAAGGTCTAATATCTTCTTACCGGATTAAGTTGAGTTGGTAAAAGAAATACTAGAATGCTATAATGTCATTTAGGAAACGAACATGAGACTTTAGTATTTTCGATGCAAATAACGCTCACATTTTGACTTTTGAAAGTGAAATTGGCTTGGCTGGTTTCCTCGGGCATAATTGTATAAACTAATAATCAAGGACTAACAACAATGATTGTAAAGATAATTTGATCATTAGCACAAGATTGAGAAACTTGCGCCGCTATAAGAAAGATGTGAGAAAATTAATACATGTGAAGACACAACCAGAATGCCCTATGCCTGATCTAGTATGACTCACCATTCCACTCCGGCAGCTATAAATTTTGGTCTCAACCGGATTGGAACTCAATTACTTGCTCAGTTTCTCGGGTCATGATGTCATATTACTACACATGGTTAACAGGTAGCTCATTGTCCCCCACCAGCCCTTCATGTTACTAAAACCAAGCAGTTGCATCACCATGGATTTACTTATGAAATCTGGCTTGGTAGATGTCAAGAGGAACGTATCCCACAGTCACAGTGCGATTATCAAATAATCGTCCATGCAAACAATGGGCAGCTGCAGATGAGGCTTCTTCTCTTCGGAACTCTACCAAAACACAGCCTGCCTCAAAGATGTGGCATGTATTACAATCTTGACCATGTACTGAAGTTTCCTTCATATCTCCACCGCCTTTCTCTAAATCTGAGTCCACTTCAAGGGGCATTTTGTCTTCCTCACTTGAATCCTTAGGATGAACATTTCTCGTGGCCTTGTCACCACAAGTGCCTGATTCATCATGGTTTGCAAGCTCTTCAGATTCCGGAATACTCTTGATAGGCACACTTTCAAGAGATGCATCATTACTGATTTCACCTGATTGGCAAAACTCGCCTCCTATCTTTTTGTCTTCATCTTCAACACCATTACTTGTAGCAATTGAAAGCTCGGTAGCCTCCTCGACTCTGTCTGCTTTAGCATTTGTTACATCAAACTCCAAGTTAGGCAGAGGCCGATTCAATTCCTTATCCTCATGGACTTCACATACGTCTGCGGTGGAGCTGGGAGTTGAACCATATTTGACAAAGTTAACCGTTTTCACAGAGCCAAACCTGCAGGATGAATCGATGTTTAACAAGTTTTGCAGACAAGAGATACTAATGAAGAATGGTACTCTTTATCCTCTAACCTTGCACACTCTACGCGTACATCTTCCAGTACTTCATCAATTTCTGTCTCCGAAAGTGATGGGAAATTTTCTGGATCAAACTAATTCATACAAAAGATATAAAAAGGGTGAAAAGAATAGTTAAGGAAGTAATCACGTCCGACTAGAGTAGTTATACATAGGAAAAAAAGATAAACGATAAACCAAAAATATCAACAAATACAATACCAAATTTTTAAGCTGTAGAACTTGTGTTGGCTTTGCAAGAAGTGGCTTAGCATGATCTGGGATCCCGTAGAATGGTGGGTTTACACAGTTTTCCTAGAATATGTGTTTTGTTTTCTTAGGTTAGTGCATAATTATAGGTAACAGACAGAAAAAAAATTCTACACAAGAGCCGGTTGGCCATGTAATACCAAGGTCGACGCATTTGGATAAACTTGAAGTACAGTTAGTAGTTGACCTCCCAACTTCATACCATTAAGACCCGCACATGCTTTGGAAGTCACTGATTTGTCCACATACTGACATCAAAAGGGTTATGTAAGTTCTAAAAAGCTTCAGTGTGAAAAGAGAAAAAAGATTTATATGAAAACACTCGATAATAAAACTCTTGTGGATACACAACAAAACGCCCTTAGCAACATTACTCAAAGGACATTCCCAATTCTAATGTTAAGAAAGAGCAATCAAGTTCTAGTACCTCGAGAAAAGCATGCGGCTCATTCTGATGATAACTATTTTCAAAATGGTATGCTTTCAATTGTCCAAACGAGCTCGCAATCTCCATAATCTAGAGAGACAGACAGACAGAGAAAACAATCATAAATTCAGTTCACAAATCATAAATTCAGTTCACAGATCAGAGAAGAGCAGTGACATAAAAGCAAATCTGAATATAGAAACAAAGCAAGGAAGTTAGAGAGTGGGGGCAAAGCAAGCTGACTGGTCAATAAAAAAAAAAGGAAACCTCTTGAAGCAACAGCAACATGATAAGCAATCGAAAGATAGGGGTAATAAGTACACAAATAATTACCATTTCAGAAGATAGAGTCTTTGAGATACCACCAATGAAAATCTGCCCAAGAACGCAAGAAATTAAATTCAGCAAAAAAAATGAAGTGTAAATGTCAGCAACAAAAGGACAATAGCCTTATTTCCCATCACAGATAAAGCACATGCAACTATATTTGTGCCAGTTTACAAGGAAAAAATCCAGCCTATTTAACTACATTAATATCCTTTTCTACTTGTTAGGACAGCGGTTCAACGACTAGTCAAGTTAAAAAACTTCCATTTATTATTGCATCAACAGAAGGTTTGAACTTACAATACAACAAAGATAACTCTCATCCATTGATTAACATTTTAATCCTCTAAATAAAATAAAAATATCTATTTCAGCAGTTCAGCACATAGGGCATCAGCCTACCATTATTACTTTTGTTCCATTTCTATTATTAATAGCCTAATTTGACACAAGCATTTAAACAGTTCTCCATTTCATAGCTCCTAAAAAACACAGTAGACACTTGAATCACAAAAGGAAGCATGAATATAATCATATTTCGTACTGAGCTAACACTGAACCCATATCCTGAATTCCTTGTATAGTCATGCACCTAAATGTCTAACCTTTTCAAATCTATTATTCCAAAATACGCATAACTACGAAGTTTACATGGGTAAGAGAGATATAGACGGACTCAAGTCCAACCAATAATAGAGTAAAATAAGCAATAACCCTCAAGTTGTCTAGTCAAGACAAATGAGTCAAAAATTAACTTTTTAAGCCAAATGTTTTTCAATATGAATGCATGTTGCCAGTTTAGTCAAATCTGCAAGTTGGCTCAAATAAATACCGAGTCAACTCCTGAGTTTGATTGAATTGTTGACCACAAAGTCAATTTGGACTTATTTGTTCCCACTTGATGCAGACAAATTGAGACCAGATCAATAACTTCAATTTTGGCTAGTAAAATACAACTGTGTTATCTCCTCAGATCAATTCCCACATTACATATACTCAAAACTGTAGCCTTATACTTGGATATAAGATAATAATGATAAATGATATAATCACGGATGCATGCTGCAATATAATTTTAGGGGGTCTTTCTCTCTGAAAGCAAAAGGTAAGATTTTCTTTCTACAACATCATATCTGTTTCCATTCCCAATCCTTCCACTGCTTTCACTCACTCTATAGCAAAGTTCAAATGAAAGTACCAATGAAAAAGGAATATCATCCACATGACAATGTTGAATAATATTTTCCTGAAAACTCACACTGAACACAACATCCATGAAGTGAATATTGACAAATTTTCCAATCAAAATGAAGGGAAGCCCAAAATGGAGGATTGAACTAATTTCTAAGAATGAAAAGGAAGCACATGCAAGCAGCAAAATGAAAACACGTTAAAAATGTGATTTTGCATACCTTATGAGGCGAATCCTTCACAACATTGCTAATTGTCTCAACTATAGCCACTGATCTTTCAGGTTCACCAGTCTGCATGAAAATAGCAACTGTCTGAAAACCTGCTACATGAATAATAACCACAATGACCTCAGAAAGAGAAAAAACAGAAATGAAATGCAAAAGTGCTAGAAGAATTTATACGGAAAAAATAGCTTCCATCATATAAGCTTC
>CAOJBI011239679.1:0-14601 GCA_948277035.1 Euphorbia corollata | reverse complement strand
CCTTGGGGTTATCCTGCACTTGGAAGAAGGAGTAGAAAAAGGAATAAATATAGTGATAATTTGATTCTTCGTCGCCGTAGTAAATAGGAGAAAAAATAGAATTTGTTTCTTCGTAAAAAAAAAAATAGGAGAAATTCACTGTGACACGTTCACTAAAAAAAAATCCTTTTGTAGCAAATCATTTATTAAAAAAAATAAATAAGCTTAACACAAAAGCAGAAAAAGAAATAATAGTAACGTGGTCCCGGGCATCTACCATTATACCTACAATGATCGGCCATACTATTGCTATCCATAATGGAAAGGAGCATTTACCTATTTATATAACAGATCGTATGGTGGGCCATAAATTGGGAGAATTTGCACCTACTTTAAATTTCCGGGGACATGCAAAAAATGACAATAAATCCCGCCGTTAAAAGCGTTATACAGAACAAGTCAAATAGAAATATTTATCATTCATTAAAAAGAGGTGAATCTTATGATAAATAAAAAAAAGATAGACTTATATACAGAAGTATATACTTTCGGACAACATATACGTATGTCCACTCACAAAGCACGAAGAATAATTGATCAGATTCGTGGACGTTCTTATGAAGAAACAATTATGATACTAGAACTCATGCCTTATCGAGCATCTTATCCCATTTTAAAATTGATTTCTTCTGCAGCAGCAAATGCTAGTCACAATATGTCTTTCAACCAAGCCGATTTAATTATTAGTAAAGCCGAGGTTAACGATGGTACTAGTGTAAAAAAATTAAAACCTCAGGCTCGAGGACGGGGTTATCTAATAAAAAAATCGACTTGTCATATAACTATTGTATTAAAAAATATCTCCTTATATAAAGAATAGGAAGATCTTAGTAGTAATAGAAGGATCTATATATAAAGATATAGGATAATATAAAGAAGGATTATGAAGAATCTAACATATTCTGAAAAAACCAGAGAGAGATGGATAAAAAAAAAAAGCAAAATCCACAGATATGATATTTGACAATATGTATAGTTAAGTAGTGGGGGATTATGGGACAAAAAATAAATCCACTTGGTTTCAGACTTGGTACAACCCAAAGTCATCATTCTCTTTGGTTTGCACAACCAAAAAATTACTCTGAGGGTCTACAAGAAGATCAAAAAATAAGAAACGCGATCAAGAATTTTGTAAAAAAAAATACAAAAATATCTTCTGGCGTTGAGGGAATTGCACGTATAGAGATTCAAAAACGAATCGATGTGATTCAGGTCATAATATATATGGGATTCCCAAAATTATTAATAGAAAGTAGACCTAAACGAATCGAAGAATTACAGATACATGTACAAAAAGAACTTAATTGTGTAAACCGAAAACTCAATATTGTTATCACACGAATTTCTAATCCTTATGGAAACCCTAATATTCTTGCAGAATTTATAGCTGGACAATTAAAGAATAGAGTTTCTTTTCGTAAAGCAATGAAAAAAGCTATTGAATTAACTGAACAGACGGATACAAAAGGAATTCAAGTACAAATTTCGGGACGCCTTGATGGGAAAGAAATTGCACGAGTCGAATGGATTCGAGAAGGTAGGGTTCCTCTACAAACCATTCGAGCTAAAATTGATTATTGCTCATATACAGTTAGAACTATTTATGGGGTATTAGGCATAAAAATTTGGACATTTCTAGACAAGAAATAATAAGCCCTTACTTTACTTTTTTTCGATTCTATCCATTGCTAGAAGAACTAGAAAAAAACAAAAAAGGACAAACTCTTTCATTGTTTTTTTGTTTAATCAAAAAAAAAATTAATCAAAACAAAAAGAAGCAATTCGAATTCTATTAACTATATATTAATATATTAATTAAATATTTAACTATATATTAATTAAATATTAATTAACTATATATATATTAAAAATATATGAAATATATTAAAAAATATATGAAATATATTAAAATATTTCTTTAATAATTTTGAATTTCACACTCTATAATGAATTTAATATTAATAATTTAACTATATGTATATTTAGAATTCTTCGAATTCTATTTCTTTCTATTTCGTTCTATTTCTCTATTTCTATAGGGTTGAATAAAATAAAATAAAAAAATTCATTGATATAATTGCTATGCTTAGTGTGTGACTCGTTGGTTTTTTAGAGTCCGGATAAAAAAAGGACTGACCAGAGTATGAACTAATAAGTATACAACTAATAACCAACTCATCACTTTGCATTATCTGGATACCAAAAAAGAGTCAAGATATGATATATCGGTCATATCATTTTAGCAATTAAAATACTTTTTGCACAAACAAAAGAAAACCAATCTGAGTCTAATTTAGAAATCAAATATAGAAAATTATGCGGAGCGGATAAGGGGAAAGGTGAAAGAAAGAAAAAGAATATCAATGATATAGAATTCCAATATGTAAGGTCGATGAGTCATCACAGAAAAGCTAATGTAGTAAAGCATCAATACAAATTGATTTAAAATTAAACTAATCCGTTGATAAAACAAAAAATCAAGAGCCTTGAGTCAATCCAGACTGAGAAGATTGACTCAAGAACAAATCAAATTTTATTTTTATTTTTTTATTAGAGGCTCCATTGGAAAATTAAGACCTAAGCATTAATGGAGAAGTGATGGGAACGATGGAACCTGTAAATACATAAGATTTTAATGAAACCAAATCTTAATGATTTATTGGGAGGATAGCGAAAGGAACCAGAAGATCCATTTATTTTATTATGAGAGATCTTGGGTTACCTCTCCAAATAAAATAACTATTGAAAGACTCAATATGTAAGAGAAAATATTCGCCCGCGAAGGTTTTTTTTATTCTTTTCTTTTTTTTATTTAATTAAATAAAATAGATTTAACTAAATTAAGTAAAATCGCAAAGAATATGATGATTTAGTATATTCTTTTTTTCGTAGAAGACATGTATATTTTTTTTAATCATTTCGTTCGCGAGGAGCTGGATGAGAAGAAATTCTCATGTCCGGTTCTGTAGTAGAGATGGAATTGAGAAAGAACCATCAACTATAACCCCAAAAGAACCCGATTCCGTAAACAACATAGAGGAAGAATGAAAGGAATAGCTTTTCGAGGAAATAATATTTGTTTTGGAAGATATGCTCTTCAAGCACTTGAACCCGCTTGGATTACATCTAGACAAATAGAAGCGGGACGACGAGCAATGACACGAAATGCACGCCGCGGCGGAAAAATATGGGTACGTATATTTCCCGACAAACCCGTTACTTTAAGACCTACGGAAACACGGATGGGTTCGGGGAAAGGATCTCCGGAATATTGGGTAGCTGTGGTTAAACCGGGTAGAATACTTTATGAAATGGGAGGCGTAGCAGAAAATATAGCAAGAAAGTCTATTTCAATAGCAGCATCCAAAATGCCTATACGAACTCAATTCCTTATTTCAAAATAGGAATATAGAACCAAAGGAAAAAGACCTTTTGTATACTCAAAAAAAAAAAATGGAAGTTTCGTTTTTTGTTTTGGACAAACAATATATCTTTTTTTTCCTTTGGATTTAAATAACACTAAAAAAAAAAATGATATGATCCAATCTCAGACCCATTTGAATGTAGCAGATAACAGCGGAGCCCGAGAATTGATGTGTATTCGCATCATAGGGACTAGTAATCGACGATATGCTCATATTGGTGACATTATTGTTGCTGTGATCAAGGAAGCAACACCCAATTCACCTCTAGAAAGATCAGAAGTAATCAGAGCTGTAATTGTACGTACTTCTAAAGAACTTAAACGTAATAACGGTATAATAATACGATATGATGACAATGCTGCAGTTGTCATTGATCAAGAGGGAAATCCAAAAGGAACTCGAATTTTTGGTGCAATTGCCCGGGAATTGAGACAGTTAAATTTTACTAAAATAGTTTCATTAGCACCTGAGGTCTTATAAGATAAAAAATTAAACGATATAAGATAGAAAATTTCAGATTAAGAGGAGACCGTGATGGAGACCATGATATAGTTATAGTATTTAATATTCTAGTTAGAGTATTTGAATTAGTTGAATAAAGACGAAATAGAATTAATCAAATAAAATTAATTAGCAAATTGTGTTTCACGGATATACCTTTAATTAAATAAATAATAAGAAAATGAAAAGTGAGAAATTAAATACAATAATTAATTAACAAAAACCAAGAGTATGTTGATTATATCAAAACTAGAGAAAAATAATAATTTAAGTTTATCATGGGTAGGGATCCTATTGCTGAGATAATAACCTCTATACGAAATGCTGACATGAATAGAAAAGGAACCGTTCGAATAGCAGCTGCTAACATTACAGAAAACATTATTAAAATACTCTTACGAGAGGGTTTTATTGAAAATGTACGGAAACATCAGGAAGGCAACAAAAAAATTTTGGTTTTAACCCTACGCCATAGAAGAAAGAAGCAAGGACCATATAGAACTAGTCTAAATTTAAAACGGATCAGTCGGCCGGGGCTACGAATCTATTCTAACTATCAAAAAATTCCTAGAATTTTGGGTGGGATGGGCATTGTAATTCTTTCTACTTCTCGAGGTATAATGACAGACCGGGAAGCTCGACTCGAAAGAATTGGTGGAGAAATCTTGTGTTATATATGGTAATCTTTTTGATATCCGAATTCGATCCAGACTTCTTATTTTTTTGTTAAAAAAAAAAAAGAGAAAGGAATAAATTTCTAATACCATAAAAGTAAAAGTCCTTTCGCCTTTCGTAAGAATAAAATTTAAGATTTCAAAAATTAAAGAAACTTAGTTTCTTCAAAAAAAAAAAAGTATGTATATTCAAAACTTAAGGGATAACAAATATGAAAATAAGAGCTTCTGTTCGTAAAATTTGCGAAAAATGTAGACTGATACGTAGACGCGGACGAATTATAGTAATTTGCTTCAACCCAAGACATAAACAAAGACAAGGATAATCTTTCTAAGCGAGAACACTCTAAAGGATCCGATGAAAAAAAAAAAAAAGATCGATTTTGACATAAAATGGATATATCCATAGACCACTGACTTATATTTATGAGATGATAAAATATGGCAAAACCTTTACCACGAGTTGGTTCACGCAGAACTGGACGCATTGGTTCACGTAAGAATGGACGTAAAATACCAAAAGGAGTTATTCATGTTCAAGCAAGTTTCAACAATACTATTGTGACCGTTACAGATGTACGGGGACGAGTAATTTCCTGGTCCTCCGCTGGCACTTGTGGATTCAAGGGCACAAGAAGAGGAACGCCTTTTGCTGCTCAAACCACAGCAGGAAATGCTATTCGGACAGTACAAGGCATGCAACGAGCCGAAGTCATGATAAAAGGTCCTGGTCTCGGACGAGATGCGGCATTAAGAGCTATTCGAAGAAGTGGTATACTATTAACTTTCGTCCGGGATGTAACCCCTATGCCACATAATGGATGCAGACCCCCTAAAAAAAGGCGTGTGTAAAAAGTAAATAGTGAAGAGATTTCAAGAGAAATAAATAATTCAACGAATTCACAATAACAATATTATTATGGTTCGAGAGAAAGTAACAATATCTACTCGGACACTGCAGTGGAAATGTGTTGAATCGAGAAAGGACAATAAGCGTCTTTATTACGGACGCTTTATTCTGTCTCCGCTTATGAAAGGCCAATCGGATACAATAGGCATTGCGATTCGAAGAGCTTTACTTGGCGAAATAGAAGGAACCTGTATCACACGTGCAAAATCTGAGAAAATATCACACGAATTTTCTACTATAGCAGGTATTCAAGAATCAATACATGAAATTTTAATGAATTTGAAAGAAATTGTATTGAGAAGCAATTTGTATGGAACTTGTGACGCGTCTATTTGTGTCAAGGGTCCTGGATATGTAACTGCTCAAGACATCATCGTACCCCCTTTTGTGGAAATCATTGATAATACACAGCATATCGCTAGCCTAACAGAACCAATTGATTTGTGTATTCAATTACAAATCGAGAGGAATCGTGGCTATCGTATAAAACCGACAAAAACCTTTCAAAATGGAAGTTTTCCTCTAGATGCTGTATTCATGCCGGTTCGAAATGCAAATCATAGCGTTCATTCTTATGGAAATGGGAATGAAAAGCAAGAGATACTTTTTCTCGAAATATGGACAAACGGAAGTTTAACTCCTAAAGAAGCACTTCATGAGGCTTCCCGGAATTTAATTGATTTATTTATTCCTTTTCTCCATGCAAACGAAGAAAACTTCCATTTAGAAAAAGCTCAACACAACATTACTTTACCCCTTTTTACTTTTCATGATAGATTGACTAAATTAAGAAAAAATCAAAAAGAAATCCCATTGAAATCCATTTTTATTGACCAATCCGAAATGACTCCTAAGATCTATAATTGCCTCAAAAGGTCTAATATACATACATTATCAGATCTTTTGAATAAAAGTCACGAGGATCTTATGCAAATTGAAGATTTTCACATAGACGATGTAAAACATATATTGGGTATTTTAGAAATAGAAAAACATTGCGCAATGGATTTACTAAAGAATCAAATCGAAATCCATTGAATTTTTATTAATTTTCATCTTCTTTAGATTTCGAAAAAGAAAAAAAATCTTTCGAAACAAAAAAAGATGAAAATTTTGAATCGTTAGCACAATCCATTGCAAAAATATATCCAAATTTGAATTGAATAGATGTTATCTAGGGAGAATTCACTTTGAAGCGACTATTCCCTAGATATACACGTGATGATATTTTTCAATTGAATCAATTTGAAAAAGACCTAAAGTTAGAGATTTATCAATAGGTAATGTTGCTCCAATACCTAACCAAAGAGCTACTACAGTACCAATCAAAAAGACGGTTGTCGCAACGGGACGACGGAATGGATTTTGAAATTTATTAACATTCTCTAAAAAAGGTACTGTTAATAAGCCTGTAGGTACTGAAACCATTAAAAGAACACCCAATAACTTATTGGGTACTGTACGAAGTATTTGAAATACGGGAAAGAAATACCATTCAGGCAATATCTCCAAAGGAGTTGCAAATGGATCCGCAGGTTCACCAATCATTGATGGTTCTAGAACCGCTAATCCTACATTACATGCAATAGTACCTAGAATTACTACTGGAAAAATATATAAAAGATCGTTGGGCCATGCGGGTTCCCCGTAATAATTATGACCCATTCCCTTAGCCAATTTAGCTCTTAATACAGGATCATTCAAGTCAGGTTTTTTTGTTATTGGGATAGGTGAATTCTTATAGATCCATCCTCCGAAGGAACCGGACATGATAATTTTTTATCATCCGGCTCGAGCAAGAAGCAAACGAATCAAACAAATCCATATAAAATAAAAAAATCTTCTATGTCTGGATGTTATAAAACCCATATCTACATGTTAATCATGTCTACACTGAATGATTTTATGTACTAAAAAAAGGGATTGGATTCCTTTTTTCCAGAGTTGTAATTATCAATTGCAAGGAATTCGTTCTTACAGGTAAATGCTCAATACCCAAGTAGGCCTAAAATAAAAAGTGAACATGATCAAGTGCTTTTTGGGTCGTCTCAAACCTTTCGATTGGTTTTTATCTTTATCTCCACAAAATATCGATACTTTTTACATACAAAGGATTTACTTGTTACCAAGAAAATTTAGCCTCTCTCATTCTTTAGATCTAGATCCCTTATTTCACTTCACTCCGATAGTATCATAAATCGAGTCAATGCAGAGGAAATGACTGCATTTCCATACTATAAACTATTAAGTAATTAAAGAAATAAGTAAAATAGCTAAACTAAATAAAGAATATAGATTCTACCGCATTACTTATTCTACTGGGTTTTACGGAGCCTTAACATGATTGAATCTGATCATAGAAAAGATTCTCTTCAAGTGAACCAGCCTATCCTCTGTATGGGGCTTACGCAGTGGTTGGAACAAAGACACATTTGATTATTAATTCCAATATGGCAAATAAGGGCATATATCTGCACGGCCAAATCAACAGTTCAAGTCACACACTCCCATAATCCATTTGTCTCTCAGGAGAATTCACTTCAACTATTCATGTTAAATAAAAAAACAAAAATTTTTAGAGTTGAAGGGAAATATCCAAATACATGTCTTATTCTTTTCAATAATCCATATTTGTAGCAATGAAATACTATGTTTGTTCCTCCCCTAAGCAATCAATGGTTGATTACAAATATCTAGAATAAATATTCTCTAGAAATTACTCTCTATAAAGGACCCGAAATACCTTGCTTACGTATCATTGGAAAGTGCATTAACATAAATACAGCAGTAAGAAGAGGTAATACAAAAGTATGTAAACTATAAAAACGAGTCAACGTAGATTGTCCTACACTAGCACTTCCCCGTAATAACTCTACCAAAGGCGATCCTATTACAGGAATAGCTTCCGGCACGCCTGTTACAATTTTGACTGCCCAATAACCAATTTGGTCCCAAGGTAAGGAATAACCAGTTACACCAAAAGATGCTGTCAATACAGCAAGAACTACGCCTGTAACCCAAGTCAATTCGCGAGGTTTTTTAAAACCACCAGTGAGATACACACGAAATACGTGCAGGATCATCATTAAAACCATCATACTTGCCGACCATCGATGAACTGATCGGATTAACCAACCAAAGTTCGCTTCAGTCATTATGTATTGAACAGAAGCAAAAGCCTCAGTAACGGTTGGACGGTAGTAAAAAGTCATAGCAAACCCCGTAGCTACTTGTACTAAAAAACAAGTAAGCGTAATTCCTCCTAAACAATAAAATATGTTAACATGAGGAGGAACGTATTTACTAGTTATATCATCTGCAATCGCCTGAATCTCGAGACGTTCTTCAAACCAATCATAGACTTTATTGAGATAGGTAAACCAGAAAGACTCCCCCTCCAAGAACCGTATATGAGAATTTCATCTCGTACGGCTCAAACAGAACCACCAAAATATTAGTTCAACCAAATATGTGTAATAGAGAAACTTCTTAATCCTATGATTCAAGAGTTTTTGACCATACGAAAAAAGAAAAATCCGAAAACTCTTCTTTGTGGTTATAATATCAAAATATCAAGTCGGCTCATTCCTTTTTTGGTGTTGATTGTTACAGGCCTCTTGAATCTTCTATTTACCCATTTTTTTCTTTGATTTAGTATTTTTATGTAATATATTTGTATGGAATGTAGCCTTATTTTATTATTTTCTTATTATTTTCTTGTTTTCTTTATTATTGATAGGAATTTTCTTGTTACAATCCTAGAAATCGATTGAAACCTCAGATTCGTACTAGAACCACGATGATTTTTTTAATAAAACCTTCAAACTAAGCCCAAAGATTCTCTGAGTAAGAACCGTTGTATCATCACTTATTCAATCAATAAATAGAATCAGTAAAAATCCAAAGAAAGGTTTATGCTTTGATCAAACATAGATAAAGAGTTTGAAAGAAGAAAAATTTTTCAATTTATACCTTCTAACTCTTTGAAATTTTTTGGAGTCCGATCACGGGATCTGAATATTCAGTATGAATCATAGTTCTATAATCTATTTCATATATTCCGTGCTACAGATACTATAATAAATACCTGACGAGGTATAAAAGCATCTCTATCAAGACGACAGACCCACTCTCTGTACTATCATATAGGATCAATTCTAACAAGTCGCACACTCATATTCCAGAAATACAGAAATAAATTTCACGATCGAACTATGAAAATAAACTAGAATACAAAATCCGCGAGAAAAGTGTTTCATTTTGTATTCAAAAGCTAGGCCTTATTGTTTCTTGTAAATCTAATTCATTGAAATTCCATCTAGTAAAACGGAAGAATTATAAATCTCCAAAATAATAGATAGGAATACCGCAAATAGAGCCATTGCGATACCCATTAAAGGAGTCGTTCCCCATCCAGGAGCTACTTTACCATATTCGGAATTCAATGGTTTCAATAAATCCCCTACAACAGTTCGTCTTGGACCAGATCGAGAACTACCCTCCACGCTTTGTGTAGCCATAAATTGAATCCTATTTATATTAATTGAGATCTGTTGACTTTGTATACCATTCCGTTGTAAATAAATGATCTTATCATAGATCCATTGTGGTCTTGAAATCATATAATAATGGAAACAGCAACCCTAGTCGCCATCTTTATATCTGGTTTACTTGTAAGTTTTACCGGGTATGCCTTATATACTGCTTTTGGGCAACCCTCTCAACAACTAAGAGATCCATTCGAGGAACACGGGGACTAAAAGATACTAAAAGAGCCTCCCAATATTGGGAGGCTCTTTACTTCAATTAAGATATTGAAAAATCATTTGACCTTTTTAGTTTGAATTTTAGGCGGTTCTCGAAAAAAAATAGCGAAGAAAATGATTCCTAAAGTTGACACTAAAAGGAATGTATAAACCAATGCTTCCATAAATTCAATCGTGGTTTACAATTATAGCTTTCATACCTGTTTCTTTTGGAGCGTCTCCTGGATAAAAAAAGACCAAAATTAAAAAAAAGGGTGGCGATTCAAATTAAGATATCTACATACCCTATCTAAAATCACAAAAATAAAATAGAGGCGAAAACTAAGAGATCAAAGATTGTATCAAACTACTTGTCTTTTTGTAGTTGGATCTCCAAGTTTTTGGAATGCACCAAATTCCACTTGAGCATCTAAATCTGGATCAATCCCAGCAAAAACATCTCTGAACAAAGTTCGAGCACCATGCCAAATGTGTCCGAAGAAAAAGAGCAGAGCGAACGAAGCATGTCCAAAAGTAAACCAACCCCTTGGACTGCTACGAAAAACACCATCGGATTTCAAAGTAGCACGATCTAATTCAAAAATTTCGCCTAATTGAGCGCGTCTAGCATATTTTTTGACAGTAGCAGGATCACTATAACTGACTCCATTTAGTTCACCACCATAGAACTCAACAGTTACACCTACTTGTTCGACACTATACTTCGACTCTGCCCTTCGAAAAGGAACATCGGCTCTAACAATTCCATCTCCGTCTACCAAAACAACTGGAAATGTTTCAAAAAAAGTAGGCATACGGCGTACAAAAAGTTCACGCCCTTCTTTATCTCTAAAGATAGGATGTCCTAACCATCCTACAGCTATTCCATCCCCATTGTCCATCGAACCTGCTCTGAACAATCCACCCTTTGCAGGATTATTGCCAATGTAATCATAAAAAGTTAATTTTTCGGGAATTTTAGACCAAGCTTCAGATAAATTTTGATTTTCGGCTAACCCGGCACTAACTCTTCGATATATTTCTTGCTGGAAGTATCCTTGATCCCATTGATAACGAGTGGGACCAAATAATTCAATCGGGGTAGTTGCTGAACCATACCACATAGTTCCAGCAACAACAAACGCTGCAAAAAAGACAGCAGCGATACTGCTGGAAAGGACAGTTTCAATATTTCCCATACGTAATCCTTTGTATAAACGTTGGGGCGGACGGACACTAAGATGAAATAGGCCCGCCAATATGCCCAATGTCCCCGCTGCAATATGATGAGAAGCTATTCCTCCCGGAACAAAGGGATCAAAACCTTCCACACCCCATGCTGGACTTACTGGTTGTACCTTTCCAGTTAATCCATAAGGATCGGAGACCCATATTCCAGGACCATACAATCCGGTTACATGAAAAGCGCCAAACCCAAAGCAAGCTACTCCTGAGAGAAATAAATGAATTCCAAAGATCTTGGGCAAATCCAAAGATGGTTTTCCTGTACGCTCATCAAAAAATATTTCTAGATCCCAATACACCCAATGCCAAATAGCTGCTAAGAAACACAAGCCAGAAAACACAATATGCGCCCCAGCCACACCTTCATAACTCCAAATACCCGGATTGCTTATAGTTCCTCCTGTGATATTCCAACCACCCCACGAATTGGTTATTCCTAAACGAGTCATGAAGGGTATAACGAACATACCTTGTCTCCACATCGGATCGAGAACGGGGTCAGAGGGATCAAAAACTGCTAATTCATATAGAGCCATCGAACCGGCCCAACCGGCAACCAACGCTGTATGCATTATATGGACAGACAGTAAACGACCGGGATCATTCAATACGACGGTATGAACACGATACCAAGGCAAACCCATGGAAATACCCCTTATATTCACGAAAAATAAACACTATGTAACTTTATTGCACTGGAAAAACTATGTTATGGATCTCCCTTTTTAAGTGGAAAAAGAATTACTATTTGTTTTTCTATTCTTTTTTGAGTAATAATATAACAATTCTGTTTGTAGGAACAAAAAAAAGAGAAGCAAATCTATTTTATACCCGATAAGTACCAATACGCAACGGGTAGCTGACTCCATTTTATATGAGGGAACCCAGAGAGATTTGTTCATCATTCAAAGGACTTATTCGTAATAATTTGACTCTATTCGTTTTGTCTTCCTTATATTCTATATATTTAATATATATTTCTTTTTTCTATTTTTTATAAATTAAAAATAGAAATTCTAATAGAAATACACGCATAAAATATTAAAAAATATTACTAAAAGATTAGAAAATTAGAAAAGTCAATATTCTTAAAACAAAAAATTCATTGTTACGTTTTCATATCAAAGTGAAATAGAGTACTTAATCTTTTTTCTTTCATTTTATGCCTATTGGTGTTCCAAAAGTACCTTTTCGACATCCGGGAGAAGACGATGCAGTTTGGGTTGACTTATAGTGCGACTTGTCAGATATATTGGGTCATACGGAATTACCCCGTTCTCTCACCCGATTGAGATATCCCTCTGTTTCGCCCAAGAAAGATTGATTAAATCATCAAAAATTTGGAGCGTGAAGTGCAATCAAGTTCAATTAGATCTATGCTTTTGAGGTACTCAAATTAATATTATCAATTAGAATAATTTATGGTTGCCTTGTTTAAACCAACAAAATGAAGTATCCAGACTCCGTTTAGAAAATCCAATTGGTAATATATCTATTAGCATTACTACTTGTATCATATTATATTTAGAAATTTTTTTATAAATTTTTATTCGATTCGAACTGAAAATCATATTCAATTAAATAAAATAATATAATGAATACGTCAAATATTTGACAGAAACGTCAAATGAATTAAAAAAAAAAGAAGTTATAACAAAAACAAAAAGACGCGGTATTAGAGCATTTGCCCTATATGTGCAAATAAAAATCGGGCAGATCTTTACTCGGAGTAGAGCACAAACCTAAAAGAATTGAAGAAGCCCACTCAGGAACAAGAAAATGCCATCGTGATTTGAATTCACTCACGATGAACGAATACATCAATAAGAAGTTAATTTGATAAGTTTTATTACATTTTTTATTAAGTAAACACGTCAAAACCCATCTTTCTTTAAAAATAGAAGAAAAGCCCCCTCATTCAAAATAAAGGTTAAAAAGTACTCAGTATCAAAAAAAGGAGGGCTGGAATCTAAACATTGATTCTTTATTTTCGTGATTTTTGGTGAACCGTATGCATCAAAAGGTGCATGTACGGTTTATAGAGGGTAGTATTTTATCCTAATCAACCGACTTTATCGAGAAAGATTACTTTTTTTATGTCAAAATGTTGAGAGTGAGATCTCGAATCAAATTATTGGTCTTATGGTATATCTCAGTATAGAGAACGGGACCAAAGATTTGTATTTGTTTATACACTCTCCTGGCGGATGGGTAATACCCGGACTAGCTATTTATGATACTATGCAAGCTGTGCGACCAGATGTACAAACATTATGTATCGGATTAGCTGCTTCAATGGGATCTTTTATTCTGCTTGGAGGACAAATTACCAAACGTGTAGCATTCCCTCATGCTTGGCGCCAATGGTTTTTTATTTGAAAGAAAAAAACTATGCCTTCGCCATATGAAATATAAATATTAAGTAAAAATAGCATGGCATTTCGAATTCGATATAGATATACGAATTTTTTTTTAACATTAGATTATGTATCGAAAGAGTCGTATGGGATATTAAGGGTCTTTCTGATTTTATTCTATCAGGGACTCTTTCAGCGTCACAAACGTTTTTGTTTTCACACCGATCTTAACATCTTAACACTATTTATGTTATGAAAGAGTACAAAAAAAAGATTCTATTATTCTTTTTTTTTTTTTTTTGTAAAAAAAAAAGAAACTTTGGGATTGCTAAATCCCTAATAAAATAAAGCCACGGGACCACCCTGGGATGGTTGGTTTTTACGTGTTGCCGCGGGAAGGCGACACGTGTGGTAATGTGACCACCCCGCAGAATAACAGCGCCCATTGAAGCAGCTAATCCGATACATAATGTTTGTACATCTGGTCGCACTGCTTGCATAGTATCATAAATAGCTAGTCCGGGTATGACCCATCCGCCAGGAGAGTGTATAAACAACTACAAATCTTTGGTCCCGTTCTCTCTACTGAGATATACCATAAGACCAATAATTTGATTCGAGATCTCACTCTCAACATTTTGTAATAAAAAAAGTAATGTTTCTCGATAAAGTCGGTTGATTAGGATATAATACTCCCCTCTATAA
>CAOJBI011238693.1:0-12715 GCA_948277035.1 Euphorbia corollata | reverse complement strand
TGAAGAATTAGTTACTCATGAGTTGATAAAAGCCAAGTGAAAACTCCATTGATGAAAAAATAGTGAATAACACAAGTGTTCTACAGCAAATAGCACTCAAAGAGGAATGATTCAATCTCCCAAACATCATGTTCATCCCTTCTTAAATAATGAAAACTACCTAATAATTCCTAATTAAATATCAAAGTGGACAAATACAACACATCCCACTAGAAAATATAGGACAAAATCCACCTATTCCACTAGAAAAGTAATATAAATGATAAAGACTAGTGGGATTTAATGGAAACAAAACAAAGTCTAATGGGTCTTGTCTTCATTTGGGAATCAAAGTCTTTTGTTCACAATTTATGGATTTGACAGCAAAATTCGCAGCTTCTTAGCCTGGACTCCAGGGTAAGATGGCATTTCTCCAAAAACAATCCAAAATAGTTCCAAAATGCCACCAGTCACTCCATGACACCTTATACACCACTATGATCTGAAATATGCACAAAAATACAATAATTCAGTAGCATCTTTGTCCAAAATCAAATTAAAACATAAACTAAATCATGTATATTTTGCATATTATCATGTTGCTCTGCTCTCCCTCTTTCTTTAATCTTATATCTGATATGGTGGACTTCGTGACTAAATTTATGGTAATCCAGATACTGTTGATATCGCCTTCACCAGTAGTGCCGATGTAGTAGCTGTGGGGATTAATGTAACTCATCAAGTCATTTTAACAAATGTCATTGTCAACATATTCCGGGTATTCATATATAGAATTCATAATATTTATTCATTGCAATTGTATTAGGCCAAAGTGTTCAAAATGAGGTCGGTTTCACTGATGGTCACTGAATTTCATTTGTGGAATAATACCTCAAAACTAATTTGGTCCTCAAAATGCGTGGACTTGTTTAATTTAGTTTTTTTTTCCTTTCGAGTATTTTGTTTTTTTATTTGTTATATATTGCAGATGCTGATCAAAACAAAATGGCACAGACAAATGAAAAATTTACTCAGTACTTGTGCAAAATATCAGGGGTGTACTTTGATTATCATCATGATGCATACAGCATGCAGGTTTGTTGTTTAGTTAATGGATATACTTAAAACCAAAATCTATGCAGTTCATGGACAGGCACAGAAGCAAATTCTAGGAAAAAGAATTGATGCTTGTTTTGCTTTTATGCAGGATTTTATCTTCATGATCCTGCAGTGATTGCTACTGCTGTGAATCCCTCACTATTAACGTGCATAGAAGCTTCTTTTAGAGTCCGAACCAGGCATCAGAAGGGGATTAACAATGTTATATTACAAACAGAAGAGGTAAGAAAAATGGAAACTAGTTTAGTGGTATCCAAATATCATTGCATAAGATATATTCAAGATTGAAGTTCATAGATAAGATCATGTAAGATATAAAAAAAAAATGAACCTGATCTTTAGTTGCGGGTTTTCATTGACTATAAACTTTGCTATAAAACAATGGAATGTGATAGGAACAAAATAATGGAACCAGAACACATAAAAAATGAAAGAAATAATGAAGTTTATTAGTGAATTTTTTTTTAGCTGTGACTAGTATAGAGTGAAGACTTTGTTGTGTATATCATACCAAAGTTTCTCAGTTAATTTTGAAGCAGCAAACTTAAACAGAAGGACAAATTTTAAGGTACAACCCATTTTTGTTTGAAATGCTCAGATCCTCATCTATTCATTAACAACTTTAGTAAGTCAGTCACTTGTTGGCCTTAACCATAGTATAAGATCGTGCTTTGGTTATGCAGAAAAGTTTCAACTTCAAGGGATTCGAAGCAGTTTCGAGTGAACGGGTCAAATATCAAGTAAGAGTGCACAATGGTAGAGGTAAAGTTTTGATTTATCGTAATCCCATTATATATAAGTTATCTGGCTGTATTGATTTCAGTACTGGGTTCGATTCATACAGTTTCCCCCTTTTCCCCTTTCACTGCTACTTATTTTTATTTTTGCTTATTTCAGCTATCTCAAAGTTTCAGTACTATAAATACTCATTTGTTGGCAAATTGTTTGCATTTATCTACTTGTATGTTGGCTAAGACCGTTGAACTTCAATCCTGAGTTTAAACTCCTTTTACGGACCAAAATTATGAACATGACCTTGATGATTATCCAAACTATTATTATTATTATTATTATTATTATTATTATTATTATTATTATTATTTTGGAGTAGTCACTTAAAATTTGAGGGAGTTATTAAAGAAACAGAATTGAGAAGATAGAATAATTTCAGGAAGAAGAGATAAGTAAATTGAGGTAGAAGATAATTGGTTACATTCTTATTCATATTCTCTCTGTACCATTATTACTAGTCTACAATTTATACAGAGATGGAGCTGATGGTTAGTTGGACAGCTGTCCACTAACTTAATATTATAATATTCTTTTTATAGGTTTAGTATTAATATTAATATATGATAAATATTAAAATAAAAGAGGAACTAATTGCCTCGGTTATTTGACAAAACCGAGACAATTCGAGCGCTGTAAAGCAGGCCACTTGAACGCACAAATTGCCTCGGCTTTTTAAACAGCCAAGGCAACAGCGCGTTTTGCCTCGGTTGCGCTCAACCGAGGCAAGCCAAAATCTGGCATTTCTCTCGCGGCCTTTGGCCTCGGTCGATAACCGAGGTCATTGGGCCTCTTTCAACCGAGGCCATAGGCCATTTCTGTACTAGTGGAAGTTTACAGAAATACAAAATTGCTTATGGGACACGGGACCAATAACATCACTGACCACACAAAAAGTATCTCATGAAGAAGATGGCCAATAATCAACGTACGGAATATTAGTATCTTGATAGTCATCATTCAAAAGAAAGTAGTCATCGTCGTCGTTTGTAAAGCTCCAGTACTTGTCTTCTTCCCTTGATTTGTTGTTCTCTTCGGTTACATAATTATCAACTGCACAATTCTTCGTTTCTGCGGAAGTAGCAGATTCCTGAAGTATCACAGACAACTCGTCGCCATTGTAACAAGGCAGCGCATGTCGAAACCAAAACCAAAACAACCTTGTGGATCAGAGTTGCTTGTTCCGCAATTATAATTAGGGTTTTCTTTAGCATGATCTACCAGTTTCTCCAAGCTTTCAACGAGCCTATTCAATTCCTCCACCGACTCAGATTCCTCCAAAACATCGAAAGCTGAAAGATCTTCTACGGCCGAACCAGTACTGCCGTTACAGGCGGAGACAAAATCATCAGCCACTGGATTGGGAACAGGAACAGAATTACCAAGAAAAGCGCGAAGAACAGATGGAACAGAGGTGTGGCCGAAAGAGTAAACTATTGGATTAGAGCGCGAGGTGACAAGAACCGCAATTTGAGAATCACATAACATGGACAACTCAGCTGCTTTGTTGAAGAGACCTTGGCGTCTTTTTGTGAGAGTGAGTGATATATCCTTTTCTGATTTTCGTATCTCCATTGGTAACTTACTTGATTTCATGATTTCTTAGATCTTGAATTTCTTCTGCCCCAGCGCCAGATCTGTTTGTTATGTGGATGGGATGGTTCGTTTGCAGAGAGGGAATCCTCACGCCCAAGACTACCTGCGCGCCAAATTTACAAATTCGAAAACTCCAATTCATACGTGCGTTTGTTATGTTATGTACGTCTTCTTTTAGATGACAAACAACATTTTAATGGAAAAGATATCATTCCTTAAATTTTTCTTATAAAAAGTTTTTAATTTATAAGGAGTGCTATGAGTGGATTTCATGACTTATTTTTAATTTTTGAATAAAAAAATAAAACTAAATAAAAATAATCTTTTTTTGGACTTTTAAGTAATTTTTAAAACAAAAAGTAAATAAACATAATCGATCAAAACTCCTAACATAAGATCTTTAGCCTACGGACTGACCCCTGCAAGAGCGGCCTCAAAAATAATATTAAGTTCATTTATGTCTGGTGCCTACCCGTTGCAAAAAATTTAAATAAAAAATTTGAAATTGAATTATATTGATTGGAGCCTTAAAATGTGATATAATAATATGTTGTTTTTTTTATATAACATATATAGTTGGCTGGATGGAGTTGGATTCAACTAATTATATTGTTGGATTTTGTTGGACTGTATTGTGCTTATATTCATAACTCAGAAAAGCAAGTTTGGACGAACTGGGTCTCAATTCTTTAATCGAAAGTTGAAACACAACACTTCTTACAATCAAATATATGAAAAGTTTATTTTTATTTTTTCTTTTTACATGTAAGAAAATCATATTTATGCTTTTATATAAAAAAAGCTTTTGTTATTTTTGTTTCTGTACAAAAAATGTTTCAAAATTATATTTTTTACGATTTGGTCTTATACCTGGTATAAGACCACTCTTATACCATGATCACTCTTATACATGGTATAAGAGTGTATAAGGCATTTGTACAGCTTATTTTCTAATAGTTTTCGCAATAACTTTTGAAATACTCACAAAAAACATCGCTCGAATGTCTGATACCTGGTATAAAACCAGACCGTAAAAAACATAATTTTGAAAAATTTTTCACACAAAAGAATAATAAAAAATTTCCGTAAAAACAAAATATATAATTTTTTCAGATAAAAACATAAAAAAAAATTTAAGTACAAAAACGTGAATTACCCTTTTTATTAACATGCGAACTACCTTTTTTTAGCGGATTTGGGCCAATTCTTAAGCCAATAATATTTTTTTAATTATATAAATCAATTAAATACGAAGAATAGATAGTCATAATTGCAAATATCCTCGAGTCTAGGGTTTTCTAGGGACGCCGTCTGGTACTCTTTGCCAGGAAGAAGTTGAAGATTGTCTGTCAGTTTTCAGTCGTTTTGTTGTAGACTCTTGATCATTAACACATCATGGATGACGAAGAGGCTATCAGGAAGAAGTATGAAGCTCTAATACTTGAGGAAGAGGATGATGTAGAGGTGCAAGTGCCGGAAAAGCAAGCCACAAGCCCGGAATTCTTTTTCGTTGGACAGTTGCAATCAGATAAAGAGGCTAATGAGATGGCGCTGCGAAGGACATCGGCAGGGTTATGACAGCCGAAGTTTGGAGTGAGCATAAAGAAATTACGTAGTTGTAACAGATTCCTTTTTAAATTCTTTCACATCAACGATTATGAACGAGTTTGGAAAGGAACCCCATGGTCGTTTAATACGAGATTACTGGCGCTAACTCATATGATAGAAGCGGTGAATCCGGATAGCATGCCTATAACGACCAGCCCATTCTGGGTTCAAGTCTTTGGGGTACCTAGTGGGTATGTTTCTTCCAAAATATGCGAAGTAGTAGGGAATTTTGTGGGAACGTTTTTAGAAGCGGATGATAATAATTTTAAGCTTGCTAGTCCGATATACTTAAGGGTTCGAGTGCTTGTTGACATAACAAAGCCGATAAAGAGGAAGATGAGGATTAGAGTTAATGCGAACAGTAATGTTATGTTACAGTTTCGATATGAGAGGATGCCGGTCTTCTGCTTTATATACGGTATGTTTCAACATACCGAAAGTTTTTGCCCATTATCGTATTCAAGCTCGGGAGCGCCTCCGAGGTTGTATGATCAAAGTATAAAAGCAGTGAGTAGACGTATGTTACCAACTGAAGATGATAAATGGCTTCGGGAGGAGGATGGTAGTATGTTGAATTCGCTGAATGGCAGTCAAACTGATGATATGCCAAGGTTGGTGACTGATATTTCCATGCAGATTGATGAAGTGAGCAGGAAGGAGCATGAGACAGTGGTTGTTGATACGAAAAGAAAGAGGATGAGTGTGGACACTTCACAAATGATGCTGGATTATGAGAATGGTTTGATTGATAATAATTTCGATAAGAACGCGGGCTCTGATGAGAGAGTCCGTGAGTACCAATGAAGATATTGAGCTGGAACTGTAGAGGGTTGGGCATGGACTCTACAGTTCGGGAATTACAAGACATAGTGTCTTGTTACATGCCAGATGTGATCTTCTTAATGGAGGTCAAAGTGGATCGACATAGAGTGGAAGTGGTGAAGAGTTGTTTGAGATTTGAAAGCTTATTTTATGTTCCCCATATTAATAATGGTGGGGGACTTGCGCTTATGTGGAAGGAGAAAGATCAAGTGCGATTGAACGTATTTGCTCGTAATTTCATAGATGTCACAATCAAAGGGGAGGAGGATTGGAGACTAACATGTTTTTATGGTTTTCCGGAGGGGAGTCGGGTGCATCGTCAAGCATCATGGGACTGTTTGAAAGGGCTTAAAGCTGCTGATGATAGGCCTTGGTGTGTCATTGGTGATTTTAATGACATGCTAGCTGCAAATGAAAAGGTTGGAGGTAGACCTAGGGCAGTGGGTTTATTAAATGGGTTTCGTGAAACCTTGACTAGTTGTGGCTTAATTGACATAGGTATGGTTGGATATCAATTCACTTGGGAAAGAAGTCGTGGTACTCCGAATTGGGTAGCAGAGAGGCTAGATAGGGCAGTAGCAAATGTGCAATGGACTGAATTCTTTTCAGCGGCAAAGGTTGAGAATTTGTCCATGATTTCTTCTGATCATAACGCCCTCTTGTTGCAATGTTAGCCGATTACTTCATTCAAACAAACTCAGTTTCGCTTTGAAAATTTCTGGGCCACGCAACCAGAATGCAAACATTTGGTTAAATCGGTTTGGGACAAAAGCAATGATAAGTCATTGATGGACAGATTAACGATGCTTGCAGCAGAATTAGAAGGTTGGGGTAGACAGCAAAGAGGGTTGTTTAAGAGCAAATTAAAGCGATGCAGGAAAGAATTGGGAGATCTTAAGCTGAGGTCTGGTTGGGAAACAACTGAGAGTTACATTGCAAAAAAGGAGGAGTTGGGTGTTTTGTTGGGGCAGCAGGAAGATTATTGGAGACATCGGGCAAAAATTAGCTGGCTTAAACATGGCAATATGAATTCGAGGTTTTTTCATAATTCAGCAACCAATCGAGCTAGAAAGAATGGCTTTAAGCAGCTGAAAAACGATAATGGAATTTGGGTAGAGTGGGGGAGTGGTCTTGAGGAAACAATTCAAAATTATTATATGACATTGTTTCAGTCCCAAGAAGCGAATATGTCAAGTATTATTAAGCTTATTGAACCACGGATCAATTCCCAGATGCAAGCAAATTTAGCCAGGCCATTCGAAGGGGTAGATGTAAAAGAAGCCATTTTCCAAATGGACCCGGAGAAAGCGCCAGGGCCTGATGGATTCAACCCGGGTTTTTATCAGAAGTTTTGGGACATTGTCGGACCCGAGGTAACGAAATTTTGTTTAGTTTGCTTAAACAATAATTGGCTTCCGCATGGCATAAATAGTACGAACATTGTATTGATTCCCAAGAAGAAAGTGCCGGAATTTGTCTCTGATTTAAGGCCAATCTCTTTATGTAATGTTATTTTCAAAATCATGTCTAAGATGATAACTAATCGAATTCAACCTGTAATGAGTTCGATCACTTCAGAGGTCCAGAGTGCTTTTGTTGCTGGACGGGCGATCACAGATAATATCTTATTAGGTTTTGAGATTAGCCATTATATGAAGCGTAAAAGGTTAGGGAAATCTGGTGTGTGTTCTTTGAAGGTTGATATGTCAAAAGCGTATGATAGGGTTGAATGGGATTTTGTTCGGAGTATGCTTGGCCGAATTGGTTTCCCGCAACCACTTGTGAATATCATCATGCATTTTGTTACTTCGGTGACTTATAAATTAACACATAAGGACGGGAATTTTAAGGTTTTTCAGCCACAGAGAGGACTGAGGCAAGGGGACCCTCTATCCCCTTTCTTATTCGTTATATGTACCGAAGGCCTTACAACTTTGATTCAACATCAGATCAGTTTGGGTGCGTTACATGGTTGTAAGATTTCCCCTCACGCTCCTTCTGTTTCACACTTGCTTTTTGCTGATGATAGTTTATTTTATTTTAAAGCAAATGTGATTGAAACAAACGTGCTCAAGAATTGTTTTCGAATGTATGAGGAGGCTTCGGGTCAAAAAATCAACTATCAGAAATCGTCTGTTGCGTTCAGCCCAAATGTCTCAAATGATATACGAAGAGATATTGTCAGTAATTTAGGGGTTAAGGAAGTGGATGATCATGGAATATATCTGGGCCTTCCATCTCTGATTGGAAGATCAAAGAAGGTAGCTTTTGATTACATCATTGAAAAAGCTCATAAACGAGTGCAGAGTTGGAAGAGGAGGAAGCTTTCGATAAGTGGGAAGGAAATGCTCTTGAAGTCGGTAGCCCAAGCTTTACCTTTGTATGCGATGCAAGTCTTTAAACTTCCTAATCATGAGACTGCGAATTTAGAAAAAATTTTCTCAAATTTTTGGTGGGGAGACTCTATCCACTGGATGAGATGGGAGCGGCTTTGTTTACCTAAGGAGATGGGGGGGCTTAATTTCCGGCAGCTTAGAGAGTTTAATTTGGCCTTGTTAGCCAAACAATTGTGGAAATTAATGAAGTTTCCTGATTCGTTGTTAAGCAGGATTTTGAAGCAGAAGTATTTCCCTAATTGTGAGTTGTTGGAGGCCGATGCAAATCAGAATGCAAGTTACACTTGGAAAAGCATCATGGCAGCGAAGGATGTGGTGCGCAAAGGGATTGGTATGCGAATCGGAAATGGAAGAAAGATTCGCATTTGGAAAGATCATTGGTTGCCTTCGGTGGATAGTCCCACTGTCAGTTCTGCTGCTCCTAATGGATTAGAAAATGCTACTGTGGACTATCTTTTTTCGCATGATGGTTTGAATTGGAATCAAGACTTGCTGGCTGAGTTGTTTAGTGACGAGGAACAACGCCTAATTAATCAGTTAAGAATTCCGTGGTTTAAAGTAGAGCAAGATGCATTGTTTTGGAGATTTGAAGTGGATGGTGAGTTTAGTGTGAAATCAACTTATTATGAACTTTTGAAGAATGGAATAATTCACAATCTTCATTCGAACTACACTAGCGGTATTTGGAGAAATCTTTGGGATTTAAAAGTTCCACCTCGTGTTAGTATGTTTCTATGGAAGATTCCCTACTGCTGTAAATTTGCAGAATAAACATGTCCAGATTGAGGTTAGTTGTTCTTTATGCTCTGATGGTAATGAAGATGTCTATCATGCAATGGTAGCTTGCCCTTTTTCTTTGGCTGTTTGGAGCGAGATTTTCAATGGGGGTTGGCCTGTGAGTGTCGTGAACATCTCGGAGTGGTGGAGCTGGGTGACTGCCCAAGGACGTGTAAAAATGGAAGAGGCGGGCTGTGTTATGTGGGCTTTGTGGGCGAGACGAAACAAATGGGTTTGGAACAAGTTTTTTTGGAGCAGCTTCTCAAGTAATTCGACATGGCCTGGGGTTCCTAAAGGAGTGGAGAGCTGCTAATAATCAAGCTGAAGGTAGCACTGAAGTTAGGCGGGCTGTGGTAGGGTGGAGAAGACCCGAAGGTGGCTGGTTCAAATGCAATGTAGACGCTGGATTATTTGATCAAGGGAGGAGGTTAGGGCATGGTTGCGTGGTCCGGAATTCGCATGGTTCTTTTATTGCAGCTCGGTCAAGTATTATTCCTGGTTGTGGCGATGCATCGTTAGCGGAGGCTTTGAGTATACGAGAGGCATTGAGCTGGCTCAAGCATAATGATTTTGATAACATTGTGCTGGAATCTGATGCACTTAATATTGTCAATGCTATTAACAATAGCATACCAATTGGGAATCCTTTGAGCTCTATAGTTGTTGATTGTAGAGTTTTTATGAGTTCTTTTCAAAGAATATTAGTTGTATATGCTAGCAGGTCTGCGAATCAGGTTGCTCATGTTCTAGCTCGAGCAGCTGATTCTTCGACGGGTAGGGGGACATGGTTTTCTGTTTGTCCACCTTTGATTAGGGCCATCATTGATTCTGATTTGAATTAATAGACTATTCTCTTTCAGTCAAAAAAAGATAGTCATAATTGCAGTTACACTTACACCCTGTAATAAAGACATAAGGCTCGTTTGATTTGTGAAAAGCAATGCTATCAAAATACCGTACCGTATCACCCGGTTGTACCGGTAATATCGCATACCATTAATGACTCAGATATAATTTATTAAAAATACCGGCATATAAAAAAGACGAATATGACATGTCCAAATTGTAAAAATTGATAGAATGATAATGTAAAATATACTTTTAAGACATAATTATAACGACATAAAATGAAACAACATAGTTTCTCATATTTATATTATACATATATAGATATTAATGTATTTTTATATATAAATTATATTTCATGAAATTAAATATCTGTTATAACTTCCGGTTATACCATTGATCGTACCGATAATACCGCGTACCAGAAATTTCACCGGTTTAATATCCGGTACGGTTATGAAAACATTGGTGGAAAGTGATCTTGATTCATCTAGAATTCAATCATAGCTTAGACTTGAGATCATAGAGTCTTTCTTCAACTTATTTTATCTGATTATCGTATTATAAAAAAAACAAGGAGTTATAGTCTGTCTCCATATACGTTGCTCACTATGTCAAAAGAAGAGAGTTCCAGTCCTTCCCTAAATAAAGGTCCCTTAAAAAATGTACACATTTTTAATATTGTCAATTGTGTCATAACTATAAATTAACTATAAATAAAAGACACTTGATAATACATTCAATGATATCGGTAAAAATCAACATGACTTACCACCTTATTAAGCTCAAATTAATTATGTTATTATTTAACATATATGTTTGTTATTTAGATGTGTTTTTTTTATTTAAGTTTAATTTTCTTTTTCTAATGAATATTTATTTATCTTGTAATGTTTTATTATGTAATTTTTAAATTTATTTTTAGAATTTATAATTGAATATTTATTGATGTAATGTATTTTAATATTTTAATATATTATCTAGTTTTGAAATTTGTTGTCTATGTTCAAATTTAGTTAATATAATAATAATAATTTTATATATAAATTAAAAAATTATTATTATAAATTTAAATATATTAATAATTATTTAAAAACAAATGAAAATCATCTTTAATTTATAAATTATAAAATAATCTAAAATAATAATAAAATATTCAAATTGAATTATAAAGTAAGATATGGGCTACTCCAAATTTGGAGTATCCCATACCATACTTTATAAATAGAGTGTACATTTGAAGTACCATTGGAGATGAACCCTACTCTATAAATAGTAAAAGTAGCAAATATAGAATACCATTGGACTTGCCTAAGGTTGCAAAATGTTAGGAAATCATGTGTCCTCTTTGCGAGATAATAAACAAATAATTTCATATTGAAATGAAAAGTACTCCATAAAGGTAGTTTAAAGTAGCTTTTTTAAACTCCAAACTGATTTTACAAAACTTTTTAAGTCTGTATTGTAAGAGACAATCTATTGAGAAATGCATGTCGTGGGAACACGTGGAAAATGGAAAAAATATGCAATCTGTTTTATTTCTCCAATTTTTGAACTTTTTTTTTTATATTTGTTCATTGTCAATTTAGAATCTTAGATTATAAATGTGGATTCTTCGTTTTTTTTCTTAATTTTTCATTGTAACATTTATTGTGAAAAAGGTTAAGTATTTTTGAAACGATAAGTTGATAAAATTAAGGGTAAACTTTAAAAAAAGGACATGTGGTTTGGATCATTTTCAAAACGGGTCTTGTGTTGATTATTATGGATCTCAAACGTGGCAATGGGCAATTTGGGACACTTAAAATCCAATACAAGACCCGTTTTGAAAAGAACCCAAACCACGGATCCCTTTTTTGAAGTTTATCCTAAAATTAATTTGAGAGATAAATTAGTCGAATGTTATTATTTTGTTGAAAAGCTATCGAAAAAGGGTATCTTTTGAATTATACAAGCCATATGGTGACTTTTTATTGCTTGCTAAAGCTCCAATATAGGAGGAGGTAAAGGAAAGTCATTTTCTTAGTTTTCAAACGAAAAAGAAAATGTAGAGACCACTTTATTATTTAACAAAATTTAACAGGATTAGCAATTAACAAAAGAAGATCAATTATAATGCGTATATTTCTATATTTAGCAAAACATCGCAAGACAATTAAGTTAGTAATTTTATTATTTTTGTCTTCCTTACGTTGACACACTTTATGTGAAGCTGTAAATAAATAAAAAAAAGTTATATTTCTATCTCACGTGTCCTGACTTCCTCAATAGAAGAAATAAAATAATTAAATTACTTTAAAATGATGCACGTTTGCACAGAATAGTAACACGGAAAAAATAAAATATACAACTTATGTAATATTGGATGAGTTTGACCATTTCTTGGAATACTCAATTGAAAGTGAAATTTAACACAAAATTTCAAAGGGAAATGTTATTTCTAACCAAGGATGGCAACGGATCGGATTCGAACCGGATCCAGATTGGATCCGATCCGGATCCGTGTACATGTAATAGATCTGGATCCGTCCCGGATCCGTCGGATCTATAATTTTAAGATCCAGATCCAGATCCAACGGATCCGGGTCCGGGTCCAAAACGGATTCATGTAATAATTATTTTTTCTCTTACTTCAAATAACTCAACTGCTCAATTAATATTAAATATCCAATAAGTTTGAGTGAAATAATAATTGAAGATGTGTAACGAGTCTTCAATTACATAACAAACATAAAACAACAAAAAAATCTTTGTAAAAAGAGTAATGTAGGGTAACAAACTAG
>CAOJBI011238546.1:0-13875 GCA_948277035.1 Euphorbia corollata | reverse complement strand
ATCTACTATATGTGACAATTTTACATCAAAAATTTCCCTAAACAAATTTTGTGACAACATGATTATTATTGTAACAAATAATTGCTTTTTGTGACAATAATTTTAGTGACATACAAATTATTGTCACAAAAAACACTGTTTGTTGTAGTGTATACTACTTTAGTTCACTCCCATTACTTATATATATATATATGTATATGGGAATGGGCAAGACCTATTATGTTTCCTGGGGTATTTATAATTATTATATATTACCTTGTTTGGTTGAAATGTTTACCAAAACATATTTTTCAAATTTCGGTTTCTATATATATTTACAAACTACTTAAATTTACTTCTTTCTCTTTCTTTTTTAATTTATTTTTCATGTTTTTCACAATGTGTATTTCAATATTTTACTTCAGAATATTTCTCCGTTTTATTTTATATTAGAAACTAGATCAATGATGATATAATGTAAAAAATTATAATGAATTTAACAATAGCAAAACTATAAGATATGTTGTTTCCAGATTATTCTATAGACTATAGCCTTGTTATAGTTTTTTTTTACCAGTTCTATTATATCTCTTATATAAGAAAACTATATAAAAAAGCTAGACAATATCTTGTGTATTTTTACAGATATAGATTCTATTGTCTTGTTATACTTCTTTCCTAGTTTACTAAAAATCTGTCAAATTGGTATTATAGTTGTGCTATAATTTAATTACAGCTTTATTATAGTTTTACTTATATGATGTCAAATTTATGTAATTTTGTTATTATATATTTACATGTATTTTTTAGACAATTTTTTAAGGAAAATTTCTTTGCTTTTCCAATCTAAATTAGATTTTTAGGTATTAAATTAGTACTATCAATTTACAAATCCTGGTATAATTAATTTTCGGAAAAAAGTTGAATTATCTTTTCAAATTCTCTATTGCCTATAAAGCAAGAGACTCACTCCATCATGGGATCAAAGTGTTTTCTGAAATCAACTTTTTTTGTAAATCAGCAAAAATTGAAGGCTCGAATTGAGAATTAGATTTTTTTAATATTTTTTTCATTACAGTACTTTTATTTTTTACGAGTTCTGTCAGGAAACAGTTTTGACCAACTTAGGTCGAAATTCCGTGACTATACTTAATTATCATATAAGATTAAACTAGTTATTGACCAGATTTGTGTTGCAGTGGAAGTTAAGAGTCCTGTTTAAATAGGGAATTCTAATCCTTGTCATATAAGGTTTTTCTCCATGAAAGTAGACTTAATGTTTTATATTTACGTCTTTGTCATAGTTCCCCGTATACGCCTTTGTCAATAAACAATTTTGAAGAGTCTCAAATTTGTTTTTTATTATATTAAATCAAAACGGTGTTGATATTGTTTCTCTTTCAGTTGATCGATGAGCAACGAGTGGGCAAAACTTCCAGGTGATCTTCTGAGGAAGATCGATGACAGACTCATTCTGTACAACGATAAAGTTCGATTACGTCGTGTTTGTAAATCATGGCAGTCCGAGCTGAGTAGCCCCTCCCTATTTCAACGTCCATCGCTATTCCTGCCAGCCAAGCTCGATGGAACTTGTATTGAATTCTTCGACATTACAGATAGCACAACTTATTATTTTGATCCAATCACCTTTTGCGGATCATCTCACGGTTGGGTGGTCGCCGCCGCCCGCAGCAAGAAAGGTGGTCGTAAATCTGTATTTATGTTTAACCCGCTGACTGGTTTAAGAAAACAGCTTCCTTCAATCTCATCAAGCAAAGGAAGAAGAGCTATAAGAAAGTGTGTCGTGTCATCAAATCCAAGCTTAACGGATGATTATATGGTTGTAGCTACACTTTATGATGATCGAAAGAGCATAATCTACACCAAATGCGGAGGTGCTAAATGGAAAAAGATTCCAACCACAGATTGTGTGGAGGACATTATATTTTATGAAGGGCGGTTGTATTGTTTGACAGATTATGCACAGCTGATGCTTGTTGATATTGGCGCATCAAATCCACGACTGGTGCAAACAATTGGTCATAAAGCATATTATAATGATAATTGGATCTACCTAGCAGATTCTCGTGTTGGTCTTTTGATGGTCGAACAAATTAAAGACGAAGCACGAGTTGATATAACTAGCAGATTTAGTATTTACAAGTTTGATTTCAGAGCGGGTCAATGGAGCAGTAACTTGACAGATATCGGGGATGATATGTTGTTTCTTGGAATCCAAGATGCGGTTTCAATATCATTGAAAGATGATCCTACTCCTACAGGATTCAAAGAGAATAATATACGGTTCTTGGACGTCGGCGACGGGTTAGATAATATGGTGTATGTGAGAGAGTGTGACTTGAAAACCGGAATGATCGAAGAATTACAAGTTTTCAAGCTCAGCAGGCCAGTAATCCTACTTTGGTTCACTCCTAGTCCAAGCTAACTGTTACGATACAACTCTCTGGATGCATGAATTTCGATTTCCTGTTAGACTTCCATTGATTGTTTTTCTAATATTTTCTTTCGTCGTTAGCATTATAGTTTGTCTATTCAGCCCAGTTAAGGCACAATGTTTTATGATTAGGAGTCACATATAAGCCTTGTTTAATCTCATTGCATATTCTTGGATTTATGGTTGAGGCTTCTTGACTTGGTTGTGACTTGTATTGAGCTAGTTTGACTCGTATAATTTAGAGTGCTGAACTATAACTTAACAGGATAGACATGCAAACATGATACTGAGCTTGATTTAGGGTTGTTAATCGATCTTATTGGATCAGGAAATGCATTTCACATACCCATATCCATTAAGGATTCGGGGAAAATACCCTATATCCATTCTTCGTCGGGGATTCCTCATTACCTATTCCCCGTTACAGCGTTACCCATTAAGAAAAAATAATATGCTATATTTTTTATAGAGTTTCACAACAGTTTATGGATGTGACTGAGGTCTTCGCCTAATGGTTAAGACTAAAGCTGTGATTCTATAGACGTCTAAGGTTTGAGGCACGAAAAACAATATACGTCCAAAAAGAAAAAGATATGATAACCAAATATTCTAACCTTTCTAGCAAGGGATACTTGACAGTTGACACAACATTAATAAGGAAGCAATTGGAGAGTTCCAAGAGTAAAGACCAAATTATTTCCAAATCGTACGTTTCAGAAGTACTAGATTGAAATTAGAATACAATGGCTGCGCCTGTTGCCTAAAACTGCAAGGAATTGCTAGGGAGTATTCTTCCATGCAGAGACCAGGTTTACTCGCACCTTTTCAGAATCATGAAATGTACACCTCAGACGCTCGTCAAACCACAGGTATAAACAAACTGATCCTAACTGATCTTGTTCCCATCAGCAACACAAAACTTGTTGATATACGGCTTATAGAAAAATATTTGACATGCTGGCTACTAAACCTTCAAGAGAATTACTCTCATCTTCAACACCAGTAATACAGGGCATGAAGAACAATTTTATGAAGCCATCCAACAGCATAACAAGGATGAGAGCTAACCTGAAAGAAGACAGCTTCCGGATGCTAGCATGGCTGGCACCTCACAGCCTTAGTGCGAGAAAGTGTTGGATCAGCAGTACCTGAGTGCACAGGTGATGCAACTCATTTCTATAGACACAATTATTTTCTGCAATCTCCTGTAAAATATAATAATAGCTAAGCAAATCAAAGGATTTAAGAATGATAATGGTTGTCAATTTCCATTAGCGTGCCCGGTATGTCCCTTCACAAAATATCTGAAAAGCTTCAAATTATTGTACATCTATGAACTAATACATACTATGGATATTGGATAGCATTTAAAACCAAAAAAAAATACTTCAAATCGGATCCCCAAAGCCATTAACAGATCGTGTATGTGATACATAAAATATTCAGAGCAAAAAGAAAGGAAGAAAACAACAACGAAACCCTAAGTCCCTATAATCGATTGCAATAAAATCAGAGCGAATTGCACTAATACAAGAGAAGGAGGGAGCAATACCTGGCGATCACAGTTACGGCAAGCGTATTGGAGGACCTTTTGTCCCTGTCTTCCTTCGGGTACAAACAAAACAAGAAGAAAATTTGAGAAAATCACCGAAAGCGAGGATAAGGATTCCGAAATAGATGGAGTATATAGCATTCGCGACAAAATTTCATACTACTCATATTGCTAAATTTTTTAAGAGAACGAAGCAAAGTGAAGATGAGAAACGCAGAGGCGGAAGGAAAATGACAACTCTGTTTTGGCGGGCAAACCGCACATAAAATCATGAGAGCTAAATGCTTAAATTAGCCCCACACTTGGCATGAAAATTCAGGTGGCGGTCCAAGTTTGAAGTATTACATTTACTCTTTCAAATTGGTAAAATAGACCTCTTACTAAAATTCAAAAAATTAGCATCTCTTGAAAGTTCAAGTCAACTAGAAAATGACACGTAACGGAGCAATTATAATTTTACCAATTTTAAAAAATAAAATGTAATACTTGAAACTTGAAAGTGGTCCAGGACAATGTACGTATTTTGGCCAAAGAGAAAGAGGAGAATTGGACAGGTTACGCAACAAATCGAAGGCCTGAATCAGGTTCAAAACTTCTCACTGATACAAACCGCCCTCTAGCGATTTTATGTTAAGTTCGGGATTTATGGCGATTATAAATTTACATCCTTTTCGAATGGTATTTTATTCTATGTGTAAGGCTTTTTTTTTCAAACTTGTAAAATTTAAACTCAACTCAACTTTATTTGATGTAAATATATAACTATGCATAGTTGAACTGCATATCGATTCAAGACTTTCTTTATCATAGTATCCAAATATTAATATATAAATAAATACATTTCAATTTTTAACATACATGAGTAGATGTTGTGTATAATCTTCTTAGCTTCCATTAATAAGTACAAAATTATAAAATTTTATAAAAGGAAAATGGAAAGTTGAAAATTTTGAAAATTAGTAGGGGAAACAAGACTAGTCATTTATTATAAATGGTTAAATCTACTCATTTATACACCAAAATTTTTGTTATAGACGACATTTGATAGAAATTAATCAATAAATTGGTGTCCACGCATTTTTTCTTCTATAATAAGCAAATGTATTAAAATACTAGATTATATTCTCTCTTTTTTTTTTTATGAACTAGATTATATGCTTAAAACAAAAGATATGGTCCAGACTATCCCAACAAATCCACAACGGGAAATAAAATTACCACTAAGGGGAAACATAAATTAACCATAAGAAGGAAAAACAACAAAACATATCAACTTATAATAATCTCTCCAAGCATCCAAAAATCTGGACAGCCAAAGTTGTAAGTCTGCAGAAACAGCACAAAATAACCAGGACTTCTTGCCACCAAATGTTAGATCTGGACAGATTGTTAAATAAAAGCAAAGATTTATATATCTAAGCTGAAATAACCTCCACGGACGGGACGGATATAAACCGCTTCTGCATAAAGTGATGATGTTGACAACAAGAAAACTGATAGATTTTCAACTGTTCTGAGTAGATCCAAACTAGGGAGTTCTAAAAAAAGATGAAGGAGAGAAGATTATATCTGAAACACAAACTAAAAGAAAAAAACAAAGTACAAACAACAAGAAAAAAGTGGGTTAGGAGGGAAAAGAAAGCCATAAAAAAAAGGCTTTATCTCCAACAGAGGCTTTATATCCCTCCCCAGTCCCCACTAGACGAAAAAATTGATGGGGGAAGGTTTAGTGAAAGAAAGCTTGTTCTTGAGAGAAGTGAGAGCGATGCACACATTAATGAAGATGTATCCTCACATCTAACTTTTAAGTAAAATTATATCCATTATTTCAAAAAATGGTGTCCATGGATCACATCAATATGAATTGAGTAAACTGAACTATGTTGGATTGAACTAACTGAACTATATATGTTAGACTGAACTAAATGACTTCTTTTATTGATTTGAAACTGTTACTTTTAAAAACAAGTTATTCAAACATGAATTAGACAATTCCATGAAAATGTTGGTTTTATTCTATCCATCTCATATTTTGTATTACTCTATTTTTGTCCAGCATCGTGATTCTTTTTGTTTTTTCTATTGGAGTACAAACACAGTCTTAATAGCCATGAAAGTGAATTAAAAAGTTGAATCTTTATTCTTATAAAGCACTTCATATAAAAAGAATTGATTCATGCTATAACAAATGTTTGATTTGTGATTGAGGTTTTGCCATTTTGGTTTAGTTATTAAGATAAAAGCTGTGGATTCTAGAGGTCTCAGGTTCGAGTCACATCTAGAACGGGTTAATTAAGTATTTATTTTTCATGCCTAAATGAAGTAATTTTTTTTAAAAAAAAAAGATTCAAATGTTTGATTTGGCAACAAATATTTCCTTTCACCAATGCGGATAAAAATATGATTACTGGGGTTTTATAACTAATTACATTAGAGGAAAAACAATGTATAATTAACATTTTTTGTATTTCAAATTAGGTCTTGTTACTTTACATTGTAAATAAATTTTATCTGGTTACTTATAAGTTGAAAATAATGAAATCTTATTTAATAACTCAAATAAGTTTAATAGGCAACTCATTAAGTAAACACCCAAACAATACCAACCAAAATTTTAGAACATCTCTCATTGTTTTGGTCAAATATTATCTTATGGTTTGTATTTTTTATTACTTACTACGCATTATCTCACATATTTTACTATATGTATGTCTAAGAAGTAAAAACAAAGTGTACATATTGTAACGCCCCGGGATTCGACCAACTGCCCCCACAGATCAACATGAGGAGGTCACCCATCCTGAAATTGTTCCAGATCAAGCACGCTTAACTTTGGAGTTCTCCCGGATAGGCTTCCGAAAAAAAGATGCATCTTGTTGGTATAGGTAGCACCTATCAAATCTCTTAAGTCTCTCTCGACTGTACTGTCTCATACCAATACAATCTCGAAATTCTTAACCGTTCATGATTTTGATGTCCCATACCATCACAATCTTGAAGTCCTCTCATTCCGGTATGCATTCGGTTCATTCATGTCCCCATCGAGATCCCTCATGGACGCTCTTTGATTAGGTCTTCCCACCCCGGCGCCACCCCTCTTGGGACCGGATCGTTACACGTATTGTGATTGTTCATGATCTATTCATAGAGAGGTACAACTGATATAGTTTTTTTTCTACAATTGACAAATCAATTTTGGCAAAAGGCTGCTTTTGAATGGGTTTACTAAGTGAAGTATATGTGCGTTATAATTGGGGTATAAGTAAGGCATTGGTAAAGATAGAATAGGTTAAAACAAATGGTGTGAAATGCATGCATGTATCAAATAAAAAGTTTAGAAAGAGAGAAAGGAAACTAAAGTTTGTACATTTCATTCTAGTCTTGTGAACCCTTTCCTACGTATTTGCTTCCAATTACAAAAGAGACACAAAATTATCAATTGAAGGTCATAACTACATGAACTAATCTCTCCACCGATTCCCACAACTCGGATTGCAACATACATAAAACAATGTCATGCCTTCCTCTCTAGATGTTGCCTGCATATATACCACGTAATAATCGACTGTCATTTTGTAACTAATTGAGCTGCTAAGGACTAATATACCAATACATTTAAACGACTATTCCGACTCAAAAAATTCCCAGAAGAAAAAATTTGTGTTAGATATGTCATCTGAAGTGTGGTGTACTACTTTATAAGGGTAATATGTAGGATTGTTAATCAAAATGTACGTTTTACCTGCAAAAAGACTGCTTCACCATAGCCGCAAGCACTGCAGCGAACCGATTTTGTACGAGGAAGAGTTGGATCGGAGATCACATCCTGCAATACTTGGGTGTATTCCTCAACAGAGTGATGAATTTCATTTCTATACACTCTATTATTATCAGCTACCTCCTGTTATTGTTAAAATATCTTTACTAGTTATGATATTGTTACAATTGGTGACTAAAGTTATTCTGAGCCATTTTTAACGTACGTAAAATTGGTGGCAAAAAAAAATGTTTATCATACCCTCTTACATTCTTGCATATCAAATTTAAGCATAAATTAGCAGTATTACAATTTTTTTGGGTAAGTAAAGAGGTAATAAAGAATCCACATGTATAAATGGTACCTCGTGCTCACAATTTCTACATGCGTAAAGAAGGATTTTTCTCTTCCTGTCTTCTTTGGGGTACAAAATGTTGTTGCTGCAAAAAAATATGAACTTAATTGTTCATTCAGAGTCTGATTAAATAATTTTCTTAGACCATCTATTGTGAGAAAACAGTCAATCGGCTAATAATGTTATATTTTATATATAATATGTCATTTAAACTTTACAAAATTTATATGTTAATGTGTTGACACTACTAGTACAACGCGCAGAATTATCATTTTCTTAAAATTTACCATATATTAGGCAACGCGAACTAAGAATGCAAAAATAAATAAATCGGGGGAATAAGAAGAGAAAAATGAAGGACCTAACCAGTCAGGGCAAAACTTGTAGGTACTCATTCCAAAAACTGCTTCTGTTGTTCCTTACTTTTCAATTTTTCATCCATTACATATATATTCCATGTTTGGAATTGATGTGCAAGACTTCAAGACGCACCTAGAAACATTAAAGATACTTCTACTCACATATCTATTATATTTATTGGATTTGGACCCATAACCATTTCTCAAAACAACAACAAATGGGCCCATTTTGCTCGACTTGATTTCAGCTCGGTGACTCAGACCCAATATCGTACCAAATACATAAATTATTCTACTTCACCTTTTTGATAACTTGAGGAAAAGAAAACGGTTTATATTTCAAACAAATTTATAAAGGAATTTTTATATCACTTAAAATGTGTACGAATCATGCATTGTAATTGAAATTAACTAACTGGGCTACATTATTCGTTTTACCTGCAATAATAGTAAATTTAGAACGTTGCCCATTAATAATAACCATTCAAGACTGGCAATATTGAGAATCAGAACAAGGCTATTGTCCAGAACTAAGCAAATTAAAAGAGCAATTTCACCTACATGAGACCCTGACACTCCTTTGAAAACTCCATGCATGCCTAAAAACAAAACAACACTCAATTATTCTAAGTGCCCATTTCAGCTTACAGTGAAGAGGGCATTTGAGCAAGCCCTTGGTGAGAAAATTACACATCAAGTTATTTGAAAGTAGAACTTTCACACCACGATCCAACAGGTATTTCATGCGTTTCCCTTCAGAACTAGAATCACTTAATGATAAAAGCTAACGGATCCACTTAATGATCATGCAACGAGTAACAGCAAGTTTGATTTCTATTTTACATGGGTCTATAAATGAAGTTCTACTACAATTCAATTGTAAAATTTTTGGCATTTGCTCAACCCTATTACGAACACACCCACCACCACAAAACTGAAAAAAAAAAACAAAAAGGAACCCCTATGGACACAGCATAGGGCATATATTGATGCCCTTTCTCACATAATTCAAGCTGCTGCTGACAAGTACGGAAAAATTGTATATTTAGATATATAAAAAAAAGAGTCAGTACTGATGCTTGCTTTACATTAACTCGGCTCAACATCAGAAAGGCTATAGCCAAGGGGGTTAACTAACTCACCCCACATTTATGAGTCTCATTGTTACCTTGGGCAGCACTATACGACCTTTTTTTCCTTTCATCTGTCATTTTCTTTGGCGCCCCCCCGTGGGATCGTCATTCCATAACAGCCAACAAAACATGTCATTATTCCCTGAAACATTGCTTAGGATCCATTCACAGCCATTTCGGGTGAGGGTTTGGGTGGTATTAATGGGCCATCCTCACCATTCACTTGTCCGCTTTCTGATGTTCCATGAAAGGAATCTGAACAACTTCTAGATGCAGCGGGTTCCTTCTCCCTGTGATTCTCCTCCCCCACTGAGGAGCAGCTATTATCATGATCATTTCTTAACATAGTAGGTTCCTTCTCTGGATGATTGTCTTCGCCTAAGCCCTTATTTCCCTCAGCATTTCGAGAAGCAGCGCTTGCCAATTTTTTACTGGGTAGCACTGCCTGACTCAGCGTCGAACAGAAAGCGGCAAATACACTTTCTCTGGCTTTTGAATGTTTGCCTAATCGATGCTTCTTTACTGGCTCTGCCTCCTTATCCCTGGAAGCCAATTTCCTCTTCAACTTAAGATTATCTAGAGTTCCTTCATCTTCTTCCGAGGTTTCTGGCTGTTTCTTAGGTGGTGGTTTGTAGTTCTCGTCATCCTCATCATCGTCATAGTCAACCAATCCACCCGGCCTTGAATAATATAATACCAAGAATAAAAAATATATATATTTCAGCATATCATCACCATATATCATTTTCCCCAAATTTGAAGGGCATGTCTTATTACCTTAACGGGGGACAGCTGGCAGCAACTCCATTGGCAACCACAGGTTCAGATTGAGCTTTCTTCGCATGTGAAGCAGATGCAGTATCTTCATCACTGATTGTGTATCGAAGTTAGAGGCAATGCAGGAAAAACTCTTGAAGGAAATGTTGAGCTATAGGGGTAAGCAATACCTGTCCTCGTTGAAGTATTCCTCTTCTTCTTTTTCCAAAGCACGCTCATCGACTCGCTTTCTTAGATCTAAAGTACTATCATCATTTTTTGTTCCACAACTTTCTAGGTACTGCAATTACACCCGTCAGTTATTGAAAAACAGCTGCAGAAAAAAAAAAGGTTAAATGGAGATTACCTGCTCATATTTTACTTTAAAAAATTGAATAGAGGCCAAATGCTCAAACTTGACCAGCTCATTCCAGAACGAATCAACGATATATTTGATAAGTGATTTCAAATTCTCCTGCAAAAAAAAAAAGAGTGCCAAATCAAATGTACAGACCTCCAAACAAATTAAAGATAAAAGAATACTAGAGCACAATCACAAAAGGGTACCTTGCGAATATACTCAAAAAGCTCCAAAACTGCAGAATGTAGAAGATTGTAACGGTTTCCATTATTAACAAAGGCATCTACAATTGGTTTGAGGAGATTGTGCTTAACAAAATGACTTATCAGATGCTCATCCTGGGATTTGGCACATTAACACAACTCATTAAATACAGGCTGCATATATCCATAATAAATCCCAACAAATCAAATTTCCCTGTCTTTAACGTTCAGTGATGCTGAATGCTGATGCAATTTGTATCATACATTCATAACCGATGACAAAACTATAGTTAGTAATCTGATACCAACAAAACTAAGAACAAGTTGAAGTTTGAAAAATAAGATGCTATATGCATGAGAATTCTTGATGAAGCAACATCAGAAAGTGGTTCCATCAAATGACCTACATGGCGGGAGAGAATCGTCCGAACAAATCGAACAGCAGCAACCACAAGGTACTTTTCCCTTCTTCGAGTTAGTGTCAATACTTTATCTACTACATTATTAAGAAGAAAGTTGCACCTGCACATAGAAGAGAAACATAATATGTCATATCAGTTACAAAAAGCTAGATAACACCGGAGAATCACATGCATTCAGATTTACTTTATTCTGTAAGGATGGTGCAAAATGCAGAAGCACAACAATTCGCAAATGTTCGAGAGTATCTCTGGCTTCACACCATTCTGATTTTCAGCTCTGTCATCAGAGCCAGAAGATTTACTGACACCACCTTCAACTGGGCATGATGCTATGATAACATCAATTAAATGGCCCAAATGCTTCTCATAGAATATTTCAACTATACTATCCCTCTGCAAAAGATACAACCACAATCAGCCGTCCACAAAATAAACTGGTAAAGCTTTGCTCAAATAAAATGCATGCAGAACAAAAATTGTCCTGCTAGAAGTTGGACTAAAAGCTTATGAAACCCAAATGCATTTGGAAACCAACCGCATCCATAAAATCATGACAAAAAAAATTGCGCTGTAGCAGGGATGTAGGTAAATGGATTCCTCTGAAGAACTTCGTCGTGATATAACCGAACAAGTAAAGCAAAAAAAAAAATTATCAAAAGGAAGCACATCACAAAAAATAATCAAAGACCATCAATGAATCAAATTGTTATTAACCATCCAGTCTCCGCATCATGTTGCATTTTGGTTCAATCTTGTCACACAACTACTAACTACAAAACAAAAAGTAAACAAACACTAGGAAATAAACTGCCATGCATCAAAGGCTTTATTTATTTTTCATCCATAGTTTTCTGAAGTACCGAATGCGCATGCTGCCAACACATTGACGTTTACATTACAGGATCCAACACAGCATCCAATTTCAGAATCTCACAGTTTCTGGAGGAATGCACACTAGCAATGCTTTGATACTAATACAGAAAAACAACAAGGTGTCCAAGAATAGTTTGAGACTAATAATAAGATAAAGAACGTTCCTACAGGTATAGAGGCAGAAAACAGTCAAATTGCTAATCAGGAACATCACCTTTCGATGCATTTAAGAGAGCCAAAGAAAAAAAAACTGTGTAATTAAAGTTGTACATGAACTTGAACCTCAGTTCACACTTAAATAGAAAATAAATGATAGCTTCAAGTTGGATTGAATTACCAAAACTGGCACCTGGGCATGAGCTCCTGAAAGTGTGTATGAATCCAGCAAACTACGAAGAATTTCAAGAAATTGGCAGTGCATGTCCTCTCCAAAATCTGTAATCATTCCTTTAACCTACATGCATACAACTCAAACTACATTGGAAAGTCACCACAGACACCTAAAGGCAAATGATATGCATTTCATTCACGACACAAAACATTATACAAATAACAATGCATCAAAAGACATCAGCTTATCCAGAATACGGAGAAAGAAAATTTAAATGCCATATACCAACTGTCATTTAGCTAAGGAAAAAAACCTACATCATACGCAAGGGGTCATACATTTCGTACATGGCTAGAGGGCAAAGTCTAATGCAACATATAACAGAAAATGTCCAAAAGGTTCCCTTCTTCATCAGAATTAAAGTAGTCATTGACCAGAATGAATGCATGTAAAATATACTCTACTAACGTTAATCAAGGTGAAATAATTCTGTGACTTGAATAAAGATTTAAAGTTAAAAAACAAATAAACTTAAATTGCATTGCTTTTTACTTTTACTATTCAAGGTGAAATAAATCATGATTGTGAGTTGAATAAAGATTCAACAAGGTCAGATAAAATAAGAAGCAAAACTAGTCCAGGCAACAACCAAAATTTCTCCTATAAGAATATACCATTATGACAGCATATCTCATGTACCTAATGATACACAAAGTAAACACCAATGCCAGTATTATTTTGTTACGTAAGCCAAAATTCTTCAGTTACTTGCAAACGAGCTAAACAAACAAAATTTCCCAACTCAGCCTATTTCTATTTTTCATTATCACTTGTTAATGGAAGATTCTTATCATATATCAACTAAGAAAACTGAAACAAAAATAACATGTGGCTTGAAAATTCAAACCTAAAATCATGTCAACATGTAGGGCACAAAATGATCCCTATAGTATCTGTGGTTTTGATAAAATTACTTCAATGGGGAGAATTATTGAACACCTGTCTATAATACTCATATCCATCAACCAATTAAGTACCTACCAACAGTCCAAAAAGTTGAATCCCTTCCTGCCTAACAACATAAGAACGAAGAAGATTTGGATCCTGATTCAAGAAAAGAATAAGGATATCTGTCCTGCATCCATAAGAATGATTTGCAGTTAATAGTTAAGCACCATGGGAAAAAAGAGGTCTTTGTGCACATCAGAGAACAAAATTAAACAAGCATATGTCCTAAACACAGAAATCAAAAGAGGTTAACATACCCAGTTAATACAAGTTTATGGTCCTCGCTCTGTAAGGTTTCTGAGATGATGTGAAATATACCTTCATTCATGAG
>CAOJBI011237731.1:0-11400 GCA_948277035.1 Euphorbia corollata | reverse complement strand
ATCAGGGGGCATTTCGGCTGTATTAAAAAACTTTAAGATCAAATTTATCACATCCCTCCCAATAGTACTCCAATAGGTTTGGAAGAAACAAGAAGACATACCATCGGGTCCGGGAGCTTTTCCAGGATGTATTTGCTTTAAGGCGTTCTCAATTTCTTCTACAGTGAACGGTAATTGAAGAAAAGAGACATGATCCTCATGAAGTGTAGTTGTAACTGCTTCAATAAAAGAATCAATGCCTCTAGGTTGGCTGCTAGTAAAGAGTTGAGAATAAAAATTGCTAATAAGCATTCCCACCTTATCATCACCTTCCATCCATTCACCTGTATCGCTTTTCAACCTTTGAATGAAGTTTGTTTTTCGTCTAGCAGAAGCCTTGGCATGGAAATATTTGGTATTTCTATCCCCCTCTTTAAGCCAATCCTTCTTTGCCCTTTGCTTCCACATTATCTCTTCTCGTAACAAAAGCTCTGTGATCTGCTTAGAAATTATATGCTCTCTTCGTATGACATCGTCCTCCCTTGGCTTCTTTTGCTCTTCTTCCAACTCTGCATAAAGAGACTTAATTTTCTTCCGAACATTGCCAAAACTCATCGCGTTCCATTTTGACAAACGGTGGCTACATTCTGCGATTTTCCTTTGAGCACCCGCCCCCTCCATCACTTCACTTTCCCAAACCTCTTTTATCACAGATTCGCAGCTTGAATCCCGGGTCCACATGTTTTCGAATCTGAAGATCCATTTCCTCCTGCTCCTAATTCCCTGAAAACCCTCTATATCTAGAAGAATGGGATTATGATCCGAATTAATACGTGGGAGATGCTTAACTTTATATAATGGAAATAAATCCTCCCAGTCTTCCGAAGCTATGAACCTGTCAAGTCTCTCCCAAATAGCATGAGACCCCTTCCTACCATTGTACCATGTATATGGAGAGCCAACAAATCCCAAGTCTTTAAGATTGCACCTGTTTAGACAGTCCCAGAATTCTTGCATATGTTGAATCGACCTATCTTTACCACCTAATTTCTCAGTTGGATCAAGAACTTCATTAAAATCTCCAAACATCACTATCGGTATTTGTTCCATTGCATTTAGATATTCAACTAACCTCCATGTTCGGTGTTTTTGACCTGCTTCTGGCCAGCCATAAATACCCAAACCTCTCCACTTAACAACATGATCACCCACTATAACCCTGAAATAGATGCAATGGTCACCAAAATTTCTGATCTCCACATTCCAACACTTCTTCCACCCCAATACAAGTCCTCCTTTACGTCCCTTTGCTGGTATACAAAACATAAAGTAATCTTGAAAACTGTTTTCCACTCCCCTTGTTTCATGAATTCCTAGCTTAGTTTCCATAAGAAACACGAGGTCTGGGCAAGAATCCCTCATCACCTGTTTGAGGGTTTGGAATGTCCAAGTATTGCCCAATCCTTGGACATTCCAACTTAATAGCTTCATTGCGAAGGGTGGGGCCGCACAACGGCCGCCACCCTCTGGTTATTGTCTTGGTGAACACGTTTTAACCTCCGGTAGTCATCAAACTCCATATCCATATCCATTTCGATGGCCCCTCTTTTCTTTGATAGGAAATCTGTACATGCTTCCTCAGGTTGTTCTCCACTTTTCATTCTATCAACAATCTTAACCTTAGTGGACTTCCTCTTACTACACAGGCTATCTTGTTTATTTGTAACCCCCGCATTTACCATACTTTCACCAGTTTCATCAAACTCCCCTTTGTTGACTTCTGCCGAAATAACATCAGTAGTTGATTCTACATCACACTTTCCTTCCTCCACCAGTTGCAAATTGCATCCTTTCATTTGTAGCATTGGACCAATCTGCTCCCCCTGTACTACCTTACTAATCTCCCCTACTTTCTCTTTTTCATTGCTCTTCTTATTCCCAGTACCTTCTGATACTTCTTCTCTTTCTCTCATAGTCAATTTCCTCCTGGCTTTCAATTCTTCAATCTCGTTGCTCGTTTGTTTTTCCTTACTCTCTATTCGGCTTCTTACTTCTTGAGAGCCAACATTGAAACATCTTAACCTTGCTGGTGTCGCTCGGAGAGTCGGTCCATACTGCCATTCTTCTTGTTCTTCTTGATGGACAACTTCACACTCCTCATGAACATGGCCTAAGATGCCACAATTGTAGCAATAATTGGGTAATTTTTCATATTTGAAGTATATCCAGGCTCGTTCTCCATTGTCTTTTAATACCATAACTCCCCTTTTAAGGGGTTTAGTAATATCAATACTAACTCTAACTCTGACATACTTAGCCCAACTGTTCACGTCTTCCTCATCCACAGCTATCAACTTCCCAACTCTTGCAGCCACCCTCTCAATTGAGTTTTTGTCTCGGCAATTTAGAGGCAAATCAACTAGTCTGACCCAGAAATCACAAAATGATAATACTAGTTGTGATAATTGTTCATTTTCTCTTACCTCGGAGAGTATCACAAGATTTCTATCATAATGCCAAGGACCTTCATTCAAAACCTTCTCTTTGTCCTTAAGGGACTGAAAATCAATAGCGAAAAGACCATCTCCACACTCCCTTAGCTTGAAGCCCTTAAATTTCCAAATTACAGCGAAAGCATTGGCCATAGCCTTAAGATTGAGGGGCTTTGGTGATACTATCCGTCCGACCACTGAATGTCTTCTCACCTTGTTTATGCTCAGATCCCTGCTTCGCAAATCAATCGGGGCTTCTTCTTCCTCAGTCAATTTCAACTTTTCCCACATCTTTTCCAATGAACCATCCATGTTCACTTGTAGTAGAGAACCAAAATTAGCAGCTGGGTTTTAAAAGAAATTAGGAATTTGAATTGAAATACGAAGGAGAAAACTAAGAGAGCAGAAACTTTGAAGAAATTTGGGACATTAACCTTACAAGAGGCAAAAACCAAATCAAGTAGCTAGAACCCTAGCTTTCGATGGCAAAGAACCACACAGAGGGGCGATAATGTATTCTTATTTAGAAAATAGGGTAACGAGATGAATTACTTCAAAATTCTCATAATCTATTTTTAAAGTAAAGTTATAAAGAGCATAATACCTTATAAAGTACCATTAAAATATACTATACTCAATATTTAGAAAGTACTGTTGAAGATGCTCCAAGTTGTAGGAAGACCGGTTCCTCAAATCGAGGTACATACACAGTACCATGTTGGAAACCACACTTGAACACTAGTCACCAACAACAACCCTATTGGAATAGAGTAATAGAAAAAGATGGGAACCCTCGGCCGAGATACATACTCCGTCGGGTTCTTGATTCGTGAAACTGGGCAACAAATAAAAACACTTTGGTAGTACAATTCAAATTTTTTTAAATTACCCTTCATGTTTTACATAAACGACCTGTTTTTCCCCTGTTGCTAACCAAATTAGTCCAAATTTCCCTTGTCTAGTACAAGGGGAAATTGGTAATTTGTATAAATTACAGTAGAGAAATTAGTTGTTTTACTTGTGCTTTAAATTCATGGTGATAAAAGACTTCTTCAAGAGTAAACAACTGAGTAACTTAGCAAAATATTAGTGTTCATTAAATACTCTACAATGAATTGTCACTTTCTTAAAGTACCTTTTTAGAATCTTAATTTGTCATTTTAGTTAAAATATGTAAATTAGAAGAATTAAAAAGTTTCAGTCACACATGTGAATATTCTTATTTTTGTTTCCCTTCATTCAGTAAACTAAATTCATACGTATATATCTTTTTGATTTTTCTATTTCATGAATAAACAAATAAAATGTTTTGAGAATGCCTAAGAACTTTATAAAAAACAATATACATTGATATACTTTATTCTGTATTTTTATCGAAGAATATAGTCTATTAAATCAAATAAACGATAATAACAGTTCTAATCAAAGGTAGACAAAGTTTCCTTATATACCGAAGAATTAACTGTTTTAATTAATAATTTTTAACATGATTTGTAAATCAATTGAAAGACTATAAAAGAACTAAAAACAATATAAATGAATGAAAAAAAATCTATTGGAGTTAATTTTCGATTCGCTCCATTATTTAAGATTCATTACATTGATTTATTTTTCAATTGTATTTTACATTTTAGTAACAATGCATATAATTTCACTTAATTGAATTATAATAATAGTGACCGAAGTCTTAACCTATGATCTTATAATCGAGTCATATTTGAGATAGGATGGATAGAAAAACTATGGCTTATGACATAAAATAAATGTATAGGAGAAAAGTATGAATGCTAAATTACTTGATTTAGAAATTTAATATCACTTACTTTATTAGTGTAGAATAAGAAATAAATGATGTAAACTGAAAAGCATATTCCTAGGAAAACACGAAGCGACGAAGACGAAGAAGGTGGCAGCTTGTGATTGGAATGTAAACTCAAAACGCAATCCAATTTATTTAATCATTCCAATCCAACCTCTTTAACAACTTCCCCTCTCTTCCCGCCCGCCCTTCTCTCTCTTTTCCTTTTTCCAATTTACTTCACTTTCTGATTTCCTCTTCATCTTTTTCATGATCTTTTTCTGAATTCGCCGGCTTCTCCATTTCTTCGCTCGTAAGTTTTACCTTTCTGCCTTTCCCATCCTTTTGCTTTCCCCCTTTTTTCTTCTTTACTTTGTTTACAATATTGATTGTTGATTGCATTATCGTTACTTCTTTTACTTTTGTAATTTCAGTTTTCGACTTCATTTATCCATCAATTGGCGCATAATTTGGACTTTCCTTTCTATTTAGATTCCGCATTTTGTAGAATCTATTTTATGGATCAATATTATATTAATGAGATCGAGCCAATGGAAGCGTATTCATACTAACAGTAAAAATTGGCCTTTCTGCTTCTCCTGCTGATTGTATTCATTGAATTCGTTTTCCCTTATTTTGTGTTTGATTTTTGTTATGTGGTGAAGTGTTCTGGCTCGAATGTTATGTGATAGATAGTCCATTGTTCATATTGGTTGTGTGGGAAGCCAATGTGAGGTTAATGTGAACTAGTCTTTTGTCAAGCTCTCTCATTCTAACCTATAACAGTTTTTCATTGAGTGTGGTGAGTTTCCCCTTTCCAGCATGCCGATTGTTGTAACTGTGTTCTTATTGTTTGCTTATCTGTGTGAGGTAGCAGCATGGCCACAAAAGGGAATTCTGGAGACCAAAGATCCAGAAGTTCAATTTCGATTTTGATTGTGGTTGGTTTATGCTGTTTCTTCTACATATTGGGGGCATGGCAGCGTAGTGGCTTTGGAAAGGGGGATAAAATAGCGCTCGAAATCAGCAAACAAACACACTGCAGCGTCCTCAACAATCTAAATTATCATACAAGCGGCGATGCTGGAATAATGAATCCTTCAGGAGCAGATATAAAGCATTTTAAGCCATGTGACGACAAGTACATTGACTACACGCCTTGCCATGATCAAATGAGGGCTATGACATTTCCCCGAGAAAATATGATCTATAGAGAGCGGCATTGTCCTCCTGAAGAAGAGAAGCTGCATTGCCTTATCCCAGCACCTAATGGATATGCAAACCCATTTCCATGGCCTAAGAGTCGCGACTTTGTACCCTATGTCAATGCTCCTTACAAGAGTTTAACGATTGAGAAAGCTGTTCAAAATTGGATACAATATGAGGGTAATGTGTTTAGGTTCCCAGGTGGAGGAACACAGTTTCCTCAAGGAGCAGAAACTTATATTAATCAGCTTGCTTCTGTGATCCCCATAGACAATGGGTTGATTCGAACTGTGTTAGATACTGGATGTGGTGTAAGTAATCAGATCATTGTTGTTTGATTTTCCTTTTTCGTGTTTTCTCCTTGTATTTGATTTCACTAGTAGCTTCGAATGGTGCTTAGGTTGCCAGTTTGGGTGCATATCTTTTCAAGAAGAATGTTGTAACAATGTCATTAGCTCCTAGAGATTCTCATGAAGCACAAGTTCAGTTTGCATTGGAAAGAGGTGTTCCGGCTATTATTGGTGTTCTTGGAACCATTAAAATGCCGTTTCCTTCTAGATCCTTTGACATGGCTCATTGTTCTCGTTGCCTTATTCAATGGGGTTCTAATGGTATGTATACTTTTGATAATAGAAGGTTTTTTTGAGTTGATCTATATACAGATCTTTCTCTTTTGATTGAACGATACATATAAGTTTTATATGTTGGTTCTGTTATTGATGCCTGGAAAACCATTGCGTGCTGAATGTGAATGACAGTCTTCATTAAAAGAAATGTTTTTCGAACTTTATTTGGTTTGTTTAATTTTTTATGAATATTTTCTTTTTCTTGATGCTGTTAATAAAATTCTTGTTATGGTTGGCATTTTTCTTCAGATGGGATGTATATGATGGAAGTGGATCGCGTCCTTAGACCTGGAGGTTATTGGGTACTTGCTGGTCCACCCATTAATTGGAAGAATAACTACCAGGCGTGGCAGCGTCCTAAAGATGAACTGGAAGAGGAACAGAGAAAGATCGAAGATATAGCCAAACTTCTTTGCTGGGATAAGAGGCACGAGTTAGGCGAAATAGCCATATGGCAGAAAAGACTAAACAATGATAATTGTTATCAGCAAGATCCAAAACCTACATTGTGCCAATCGAACCCCGATGATGTCTGGTACAACGTCTGCTCAAACATTCATGCTGTTTATCGTACTTGAACATTCATCAATACCAACCGAAATAGTTCTTTGATAAGGTATTGTCATGTTATGACCATAAAATTTTTCAGGTACAAGAAAATGGATGCATGTGTGACTCCTTATCCCAAGACCCAAGGGTTGAATGAGGCAGCTAGTACACAATGGTGGCCATTTCGGGAAAGACTTAATGCTGTTCCTTCTAGAATATCTAGTGGCTTAGTATCGGGAGTCACTGCTGAATCATACTTTGATGACAACCGTGTATGGAAAAAGCATGTCAATGCCTACAGGAGGATAAACAAAATCCTCGACTCGGGGAGGTATCGTAATATCATGGATATGAATGCTGGGATGGGAGGTTTTGCTGCTGCTCTTGAATCGCCAAAATTGTGGGTTATGAATGTTATGCCCACAATAGCAGAAAGGGATACTTTGGGTGTTATAAACGAGCGTGGATTGATCGGAATATATCACGATTGGTAACTTCTAAAAAACCTCTCTCTGCCCTTTGATTTTTCTATTTATTTCTTGTTTTGTGATCCAGTAAATGTTATTCAGGTGTGAGGCCTTTTCGACATACCCAAGAACTTATGACCTTATTCATGCAAATCATCTATTCAGCTTGTACAAGGATAGGTAAGTCTTCCTAAACGACATTTTATATCCTTATCCAATAGAACACAACTTCAAGAAAGAGCAAGAAAAATGTATCCCTTAAGTTTACTGTTTTTGTATATTCCAAAAATCAGGTGCAATATGGAAGACATTCTTGTGGAGATGGATCGAATATTAAGGCCAGAAGGAACAGTCATAATCCGGGATCAAGTGGATGTGCTGATCAAGGTGAAGAGGATTATAGCAGGAATGAGATGGAACACGAAAGTGGTGGATCATGAAGATGGTCCTCTTCTCTCAGAAAAGGTGTTATTTGCTGTCAAACAATATTGGGTTGCCACTCAGCAAAATAGCACATCTTTACAGTGAACAGAAAAAAACGCTGCACCCGAATCGCAATATTAGACTTCCGATGTTGTCTGAAGATCAACGCTTAATTTTTAGCACCTGATTAGCAACAAATTTTGATCGTTGCTGCTTCAGTATTTATTGTGATTAGTTCGAGTAATTTTGTGGGTTGATATAGGAATAGGATACACACACATATATATATATATATATACAGGTGAACTGAGTAATGAGTTTTACTTGCAAATAACTCGCATAGTTAATTTGGAATAGTTTCACTTCTAATTCAAGTTTGTAAAACTATTTCAAGTGTAGTAAATCTGCATTTTGTCCCTTTATTCTGCTAAACACCTTACCTACTGAGAGAAAAAAGTTACGATCTTGATGAACCGCTAAATCGAGTAGGACCACGAATCGTGTGGTCCACGAAAGAACCAAGCATATTTTTAAAGTTTAGGCCTTCTATAAGATTTATGTGCCTGTGGTCTTATTGTATTATAAAACTTTCACAAGTAAAAAAACAACATCAATTGCAACCCTTGGTCTCTCTCTTCTTCCTTTGTAACCTTGTTCTGGTTAGTGTGTCATTCCCATGGATAGCGAAAGCAAGGCTACTGATCTTCGGGATGCTTCTTTTGCTTATCTTACTGCAGCGCAACAAAATTACGTATTTAAGCTGACAGAATCTGCTCAGTCTTCTCATCCTGACGTAACGTCAAGCCTCGCTCCATGCAACATAAACTTGCAATTGGAGAAACCTACGAAAGTTGGGGAAGGCGAGATTAGTGTCTTTGGTGCTGAACAATACTTCAACATGAAACTGGACGACGGAAATGGAAGAATAATCGATGCTACCGAACATCTCAAGAGATCTGATCTTCATAAGATAAGATCAAGAGGAAGGCTCGGAACTCCGAGTGTCAGTTCCGAGTCAAGTTTGAACAGCCAAACCGCCTTGTTACGAAGCACCAGGCGGAACTTGAGAAGTCAGACAAAAAAGGCAAATGAAAGATGGTTCTTTCCAGGGTTTGCCTGCAATGGATCTTGTTCTGATGACAAATCGGTTAACATTGATGAAAATGTTGCTCAAAGAGCGCATCAAGTTAACAGGAACCTGTCTCAATCGAGATTCCAAGGTTCGAAACGAGAGGACTACCTTGTATCGCCGACTGTCAATTCTGGACTGCAGAATTTACCGATCAAAATAGAGAAAAAGAAGAGCTTGGAAATCGAAGATCCGAGAAAATCCATCGAAGTTTTCGGTAAACACGTGATAAACAAGGAAGACATAGCATCGAATTTGGAGCGGAAACTTTCCGTGCTAACTTGGGATGCAATTCCATATTCAAAGGCGCAAACTTTACCAATATCCAACCCTTCAACTTACGAAGAAGAAGAAGAAGAAGCTCCAGAAATAGAAGAAAGCGACGCAAGTTCTGATCTTTTCGAGATAGAGAACATTTCCTGCAGCACACAACCGATCTACACCAAGCAAATTTCTGACGAAATGTCGGGTTGCATGACTCCAACAAGCGAAACAAGTGTCGAATGGAGCGTCATAACGGCTAGTGCTGCTGATTTTTCGTTTGTTTCGGACTGTGACGAGAAGAAAAAAGTTCCTGTTAAAGCTTTCAGTACTTCACAATCGCCCCGAATCAGACGGCCTAACGGGATATTGGGGTGCACAAGTCAGAAATCAGTTAATGTTTCAGAAACTGCATATAAGAGAAATGAGAAGCCTAAGCCAAAACCGAATTTTTATCATCAAAGCTCATTGGATTCCTCTGCTCCAGTAAGAAAATTATCAGCTGATTATTCTATGGTTAAGAATTTCAATTTTTCTTGATTGTATTATTACCTAGAATAAGGTATTTGTTATGTATTATTCCAAATTAATAAGTTTTCTATTGAGATATATTAAATTGTCAGTCAAAGGAAGAACAACTTGATTTTACAAAAACTGATTGGACAAAGAAGAACACATAAATCTGACAAAACCTGTCAAATCCAACTTTTTTCGGTTGAAAATTGTTGATTTATGTTCTCTTGATTTTAAATTTAGAGGGTCTTTGATGTTTTTTTTTTTTCAGCTCGTTTCATGTATTCTGTTCAATCTAGAGCCTACAGATCTCCATAACTGGATCTAACATAAAAGGTCCTACAATATCTATGCTCAAGAAACATACTTTTGGACTTTATTTCACTGTATATTACATAATGTCTGTGTTTTATTTTATTTTTTTTGTTTCCCAATTGAAAGAAAAATGTAAGATTAATTATGAACCAAGAATTTTTAACTTGCCATCCACCACAATTTCCTAATGTTGCATGAAATCACCCACACAATAATCTGCAATATATATGGCGCTCTTTACATATATTTCTTCTGTAGCTTCAAAACTGTTATGTACTTGCTTTCCAAAAAAAAGAACATATTGATGTTGGAGGACTTTGGTGAATAAATGGGCATTGAGCGAACAATGAAGAATGTGTGTACCCTCGAAGCTATTTGGCTGAGCCTTTATATAGGGTAAGCGGTGATGACGCGACATAACTGCATGTGTCAAGCGTCCCTTGATTGCGAGACTTTTGGTGGTTCAATCCACGCTTCAAAACTTCCCCTAATTAGGCTTTGATGGTGAATCTTTGAGTTCACGGGCTTTAGGGACCAATATAAATATGTTATCACGTTCTCTTTTGAAAAAACTTACATAATGCGCACAATATCGGGATGTGTTCTATAGCTTGTGCCGAGCTGTGGGGGTGCTAGATGGTCTATCTCTAGCTTGGGACAAGGGGTTCAAGCAAATCATTGTTGAGACGGATAGTAGATTTGTCGTAGACGTCCTAATGAATGAATCCATGGGAAGCAGCTCTTTCTCCAGCCTGGTTAACAATATTAAGGGGTTCCTGACTCGAGATTGGAGGGTTCGAATTTGTCATGTCTATAGAGAAAGTAACAGATCCGCAGACAGGATGGCGTCTTTTGGCGTCTCGCTCTCTCTTGGATGTCATTTGTTTGAGGCTCATGTTCAAGGCTTAACACACATTATGCTTGAAGACCTTTCAGGGTCTCGTTCCCTAGGCTTGTGCTTGCTTAGTTGTTTTCCATTCCGTTTTTTTAAAAAAAAGAAAACAACCCTAGAACTAAATTGAACAATTAATATTCAATGTAAGTGATGATTTAATTATAATGAACTGAAAGTAGGAAATTCATATACAAGCATTACCAAGTTGCTTATGGATGAAATGTTTATTTAATTAATATCCATATTTTTGGAATAAATAGGTAGATGTGGATCCCATTTATCTCTATTGTCTCCCTTTCACTAGGTTGGGTATCTAGTAAACACTTCCATTTCACTGACTTTATCCATTCTATCCAACAGCATTAAAGTAGTCACATGTTTTCTTATAATTGAATAATAATTCTATACAAATTCATAACTATTATGACAGTTCATGCTTATAACTTCAATCCTTCGGCCTACAATCATATAAATAAACAATATGCAAGAAATTATCAGCAGATTACTCTATGGTTAAAGTTTCATTTTTTCTTGATTGTGTTATTACATAGAATAAAGTATTTGCTATTTCTTGATTGTATTACTACAAATTGATAAGTATTTTTTTTATTAAGATAAACTACTAAATTGCCTAGCAAAGGAAGAACAGCTTGTTTTGAGGATTGGACAAAGAAGAACACATAAATCTGTCAAATTGTCTAGAGGGTCTTTGATGTTTTTTAGCAGCTTATTTCATTCTAGAGCCTA
>CAOJBI011237395.1:0-10897 GCA_948277035.1 Euphorbia corollata | reverse complement strand
ATACTCTAGCGAAGTCTGCACTAAAGCCATGTCTGGAATGGGACGTACCAAGCAATAGTCTCTAACCCAAGTATTCAAGATGACCTTAACAACCCCTACAGTGATAGGAGTGTCAAAATGAACTCCGTCAATGATAGTAATGTCCTGGTCAACGCCCTACAAATATACGCGAGAATGTCCGCGACTCGACGGAAAAACACCGCCCATTTGGTACCCAGAAAGTGTACCACAAAATGTCATTGTAACCAAGCTGCAATAGCTATAAAGTCAAAGCATCTACAAATCTCAATCAAGGGGCAAGGTGACAAATCACCAAACCTGGGATCCCTATTAATGAGGAATCCAGTTGCCAAGAAGAATGCAAGAGCCCTCCGGCGATAACGCATCTTATCCGGATCATCCAGTTCCGCATCAAGAAATTCGTCAATGAGACAGGATGAGAAACAAAGTTTATCATCAACAATCATCTCTTTGGCTAAGAAAAGCCAAACAAGGCTGCAAAGCAGCGAAAATTACCTACTCGGAGCTCATTGTGAACTAGTGGGCCATTTCGATCATTGAGCAGAATTCCTCAAAGAGAGGGTACATCTCCGACTAAGTCATCCCGGGAACAAAATCATGGGCTTCGGGATCCCATAATCGTGCACAAGCATGAAGAAAGCCATAGTCAACAACAGCTCCCCTAAGTGGGGCAAGGATATACTGTCCAAGATTGATCCTTTCGATCTTGAGAGGGTTTCTATATCCAAAAAGGATTCATGGTGTCAGAAGTTCTAGAAAGAAATTCTGGAGAATGTCATTCACAAGTCAGCATCTAAAAGAGCATGCATAATGCACTGTATAAATCTGCATCGAGGCCTCCCCCTCAGTCCTTTTTCCCTCGCCAAAAATCTCGTTTCAGATGTCCATTTGGTCCTACGAATCATTTTCATAGGCCCAAATGGAGGGGAAACTGTGAATACTCGATTTTTCGACTCGTGAATTGAGTCGAAGAAATTGCAATTCAGCCCCTAAAAATAATTAAAATGCGAATTTGGAGGCTTAACGGCCGAATTGGGCTCCGATAGGGTGGGGCTAGAGGCATAAGCATCAAGCGTTGACCGTTGGGCCGTTTCGACCCGAAAAACTCTACTCTTTCACAAAAATCCGAAGAGTTGAAACGTAGCAGGGTAAAACTCGATCCTTTCAAAGCAGCTCCATTAAAACTCTCCAGAAGTATGTCAATATACCACTCTAAATGTCCATAACGGAACGAGGATCGCGGAGGTGGTCTCGGAATCTTTTTCGGAGGTCCGAAACTCCCAAAAAATCCAAAAAACCCGAAAAATCTGACCGAAAATGGCTCCCGTGGAACCGGGAGCCGGCACCGGCCTGCGCTGTCCAGCGCCGGGACGGGACGGTGCCCGGCGCCGGCTTGCACCGTGCAGCACCGTGCCGGCGCCCGGAGGCGCCGGGACGGCACCGGGGTGGTGCCGGGATGCCGGAAAAACCCTTTTCTGCCCCTAAACCCTAATGTTTTCCTATAAATAGGCATTCTCTGCTCATTGTTCAGGGTCCCCAACCATTTGGTGAATTGGTTTCTCCCTCTCTAGTCCTTTATTCGATCCTTTCGAAGCTTTCTGTCAATCTTTTCGAGTCTTTTAATTTTTAATCGCGTCGAGGTGCTGCCCGATCAAATTTCAACTTTAATTAAATTAATTGAATTAATCTGGATTTGAGGAGTAGAACCCAGGCAAACAAGGTATAGTTTTCTATCTTTTTCATCTACTTTCTCTTCATCTCAGTTCCTAAGGAACATTCTTTGCATCATACATTCTCTTCATCTCCGTTCCTAAAGGAACATTCTTTTAACCAAAAATTGGTCAATTAAGGAAATCCTAAATTGGGACTAAATAATCAATCTTTTGGCCTAAAGCTGCTCAACTTTTGACATAAAAGTCATTTTCTTTTCAATCAAACCCTAATACGGATTTAGGTACATTCATAAGCCTTCAATTGAAGCATCACAATTAATCAATCTTCAATATAAAGTCGCTTTCACTTCAAATAAACCCTAAAATGGATTTAGGAGCATTCATAAGCCTTCCAAAGGAAGCATTCAAACATTCACAAGCCTTCAAAAGAAGCAATCATTCATTTAAAAGCCTTCAAAAGAAGCATTCAGACTTAAAGTCTATAAACTAATTTGAAGTAATCATTCATTCATAAGCCTTCAAAAGAAGCATTCAGACTTAAAGTCTATAAACTAATTTGATCAAATCATTCCTAAGCCTTCAAAAGAAGCATTCAGACTTAAAGTCTATAAACTAATTTGGTTAAATAAACCCAACTTGGGTAAAATAGCATTCATTCATGCATAAAGCATTCCTTTGCCTTCAAAAGGCACTTTCGAACTACATTGACTTTGATTTCCCTATTCAATATAGGATATGTAGGCCGATCTGTAAATAAATTACGGGTATCAAGTCAAATCATCAAAAGGCTATCTTTTCACCCGCATTACATTAGTCCAACAATAAGTCTTGACATGTTCCCCGAACCTATCTCTGGTTACATTTTAGGGTTTTCTTAATTGACCTTAAAAAATTGAATTAAGTGGCGACTCCAAAAACATTCAGGCTTCATTAGAAGTCTAACTTGGTACAAAACCGGTGAATGATGTTCAAAGATCTTGAAAAAGCCTAGTATAACCTGGAATGTTGGAATGAATATCTTGAGTTAGGATGGGAAAGCGAAGATGAGAGTAAGGAAGAGCACATCCTCATGATTCGACAAGGTGATACTGAAAATCATGTGTTGGCATAGATAAGGAAAGCAAATCCTTTATCAGAAGATGTAAAAGAGCCAGTAGCTCCATTCATGCAATGGCCCTTTTCTAATGGAAAATCTATAGTCATAGCAGTGAAGGAAAAGCCAATAGACTTGAGGGAGATTGATCTTCCGGACGATTTCGATGAGTTTGAGGTCTTCGAAGTTCAGCCAGCTACATGTTCTTCAGCAATGGAGCAACGTCGGACAATTGAAAAACCTGTTTATCCAATTACCCGAGGAGGAAGGGTTACTGGAGCAGTAGAACCCCCACTAGTGGCGAGAAATGATCCACCAGTTCCTGTAGCAGTTGATGGAGTTGAAAAGCCTTTAATTGATCAGTTGAAGGTAACATCCGCAAAGATGAGCATATGGGATTTATTGCTTACTTCGCATAGCAACCGGTTGGCCATTGTGAAGAAACTTATGGAGATGGAAGCATCACCATTGGCTTTCCCTATGGAAATGTGTGCTCTAATTGGCAATGTCGACAAGGTAACTATTCCTGACATTACTTTCTCTGTTGATGACTTGCCCAGCGAAGGCCTGCTCCACAATAGAGCGTTGTATCTGAAAGCTAGGGTGCTTGGAAAGGTCATGCCATGCATTATGGTTGATGACGGATCAGCCTTGAATGTCTGCCCGAAGCAAGTCTTACCAGTCTTGGGTATAAAAGAGGAGGCATTGAAGAAGTCCTCCACAGTTATCAAAACATACGATGATTCGAAAAGGGTGGTGATTAGGGACATTTGAAGCTAATGTTACCATCGACGAGGTATCTTCTACAATGGTGTTTACTGTAATCGACATCCTTGTAACCTTTTCACTACTGCTGGGTCATCTGTGGTTTCAAGCTTTGGGAGGGGTTCCTTCTACCCTTCACTAGAAAGTTAATATTCCATTCCGAGGTAAGATTGTCACCCTCGAAGCTGATGAGGAATCTACGGTTGCTTCTCTGGGAGTTGACAGCCATCATATGACTGTGTTTTCTGTAGCTATGTTATCAGAGGAAGAATCTAAGCTGGAAGGACAATGGTCTCCATGGGTAAAGAATTATATGAAACGGTATCACAAACTCGGTACTAGCTTAGGAGCGCAGGGGTAAGGAGTTACATCTTTTAACATCATGGCTGGAGAATTGAAACAGACTAGCTTGGGGTACAAAGGCAATACCAGCAAGAGGCCTAAGATTGAAAGGGCTAACATGGTAGATATCTTCCAGCTGCTTGCTGAAAACCCTATCCGCGGAGAACCTGAAATGGTTGAGCATGGAGGTAAGATGATTCCTAGTTTTGAAATCTTTTCAGATGTTGTGGATTTCTCGAAATATGGCCAGGTTCCGAACATCAACATGATAAGGAATGAGGAAGAAGCAGCTGAACCTATCCCGAGAAAGCCAGTCAATACAGAAGAGAAGAGTCTCGAAGAGTCTGCTAATGTATTGTTGGAGATGGTCAGAGATCATGTGAGGAAAACTACCAGGTCAGCTTCTGAGGAGAAGGTTAGTCAGATGATAGCCAAGATGGCCAAGCTCATGAAGGGAAAGGCCAAGATGGAAGAAGAGATGGAGCATACTAGCAGTATGGAACCAACAGAACCTATGATAGACACACCAACAGAAGACCTTCCACCTGTGGAAGATGAGGATGAGTCTTTTGTATCTATTTCCCATATCTTTGATAATGTTGTGTCTGATAGCTTTAATAAGATGAATGACTTTGTTTATTTGTATGGTGTTTCTGATAACTATCATGCATATCCATTCCAGCATTCATCTAATATTTTTAATATACATGACACTGCTCTTAAAGAAATAAATTTAAACATAAATGAAGAACCAAAAATGATATTTATTTCCAATAACTTATCCACTGATCAAGAGAGAGAATTGATAAAAGTCTTAAAAGAGCACACCTTAGCATTCACTTGGTCCTATGATGATATGCCGGGAGTTGACCGATACATCGCAGAGCATCGAATTCCAACCGATCCTAAGGTTCAACCAGTTAAGTAGAAAATGCGAAGACTTCGACCGGAATGGGCTGAAAAGGTGAAAGAGGAAATTACTAAGCAGATTAAGGAAAAATTCCTGGAAGTTGTTGAATATCCGACTTGGTTGGCTAATATGGTTCCAGTTGCGAAAAAAGATGGAAGGGTGAGGGTTTGTGTTGACTATCGGGATTTGAACAAAGCTACTCCGAAAGATGATTTCCCACTTCCCCACATCGACGTGTTGATTAAAAGCGCGGCTAGGGCAGCTATGTATTCATTCATGGATTGGTTTTCAGGGTATAATCAGATCTTGATGAATGTGATCGACAAGTTCAAGACTGCTTTCATCACAGAATGGGGCACATACTGCTATAGGGTTATGCCATTTGGATTGAAGAACGCTGGGGCAACCTACCAAAGGGCTGTTACCACCCTACTGCATGACTTGATCCATAAGGAAGTTGAGGTGTACATTGATGACATGATGGTAAAGTCAGCTACTCTAGAAGAACATCCGGTGATATTAGACAGATTCCTAACTCGCATTGAGAAGTATTACTTAAGGCTCAATCCAAAGAAATGTGTATTTGGAGTCACCTCAGGCAAACTCTTGGGACATATAGTCAACCAAAGAGGAATTGAGATGGATCCGGATAAGATAGAAGCTATTCGAAGCATGCCTGTGCCAAAGACGGAGAAGGTGGTCTAGAGCTTTCTTGGTTCTTTACAATATGTCAGTAGGTTTATAGCTCGATATAGAATGATCTGTGAACCTATTTTCAAATTGCTAAAGAAGCAACAGCCTATCGTTTGGAATGATCAGTGTTAGGTAGCTTTTGACAAGATAAAGGCGTATTTGGTGAATCCTCCTGTGTTGAGACCGCCTACTCCGGGGAAGCCATTGATTCTATACTTAGCAATTGAGGAAAGATCAGTAGGGGCTATGTTGGTTCAGGAGCAGGAAGATAAGAAAGAGTATCCGATTTATTATTTAAGTAAGAAGTTGTTGGATTATGAATCGCGTTACACCTTCGTGGAGAAAACATGTGTTGCCATGGTATGGTTGACAAAGAAGCTGCGTCATTATTTCCAGTCGAATCGCATATAAGCTGTGGCGAAGGTAGATCCGATGAAGTATCTTTGCCAGACGCCAGCACTTGCTGGAAAGTTGTCTAGGTGGTTATTATTATTGTCAGAATTTGATATCGAACTACATCACCAAGAAGGTCATCAAAGGGTGAGCAGTAGCTGAGTTCCTGGCAAACCAACCAATTGATTCTGACTATGTTGAAAATTTAGATTTCCCGGATGAGCAGTTAGCCATGCTAACCGAAGAATTTGGTAGATGGACAATGTTCTTTGATGGTGTTGTAAACAAGAAAGGAGCTGGTCTTGGAGTAATCATCATCACTCCGGATGGTGAAATCATTCCGCTATCCAAGAGATTGGAATTTCAAACAACCAACAACGGAGCAAAGTATGAAGCTTGTTTGTTCGGAATGTCTTCATTAATCATTATGAAGGCTGATGCAGTTAAGATTATTGGAGATTCAGCTTTAGTCATAAAGCAAGTTATAGGCAAATGGGAGTTAAAGGAGGAATCGCTCAGACCGTACTTGGAAGCCATATGGGTAAAAGCCACACTATTCAGCAAATGTGAGTTCTGTCACATGCCAAGGGAAGAAAACCAAACGGCAGATTCTCTTGCAACTCTAGCATCAATGTGGGAAAGACCCCAGAAAAGCCGATTAAGCCGTTGATTGTTGAGATGACTAAGGTGCCGTATTACTTATCAGTAGCTCAGGTTAGTGATGAGGAAGAGCAACCATGGTATGCAGACATTATTCAGTATTTGAAAGATGGGACTTATCCGCCAGAAGCCACTGACTCAGATAGAACCTCGCTCAGAAGATTGGCAGTGCAGTTCAGGTTGGTGGATGATCAGTTGTTTAAGAGTTCTTCAGATGGGTTGTTGCTACGTTGCTTTTCACAAACGAAAGCCAAAAAGTTGATGCGAGAAATACACGTAGGATCATGCGGACCACACTTGAACGGTGTAATGTTAGCCAAGAAAATTCAACGTTTGAGATATTTTTGGCTAACTTTGCTAAGTGATTGTGTTGAAGAAGTGAAGCTTTGTCATGAATGCCAGATTTACGGAAGTATCAAACATATTCCTTTGATGGATTTACAAGCTTTGACGATGCCTTGGTCATTTTCAGCATGGGGGATTGACATCATCGGGGAAATAAGGCCATCCTCCACCAACGGGCATCGCTATATTGTTGTGGCGGTCTATTACTTCTCAAAATGGATTGAGGCAGAATCCTACACTGGAGTTACTGCAAAGAAGATGGCGCAGTTCATCAAGAAGCATATCTTCACTTGGTTTGGAGTGCCGTATCACATGGTGATAGATAATGGAGTTCAATTTCAGGGAGAAACGACAGAGTTATTTGAAGCATACAACATCGAGCATCACCGCTAGTCTCCTTATACTCCACAAGCCAATGGTGCAGTTGAAGCAGCTAACAAGTCAATCAAGAAGATTTTGTCAAAAATGGTTAGCAGGTATAGGGATTGGGCTGATCATTTGCCATACGCATTATGGGGGTATCAGACCAGTGTTCGGACACCAACAGGGTAAACGCCTTTCTCACTGGTCTATGGAACGAAAGTAGTGTTACAGGCCGAAATAGAGATTAAGTCTTTAAGAGTAGCTCTTGAGTCAAGATTATCGGAAGATGAATGGGCTAGGGCTAAGTATGATGAGTTGAATATGGTTGATTTGAAGCAGTTGGCATCCTTAGACCGTCTTCAGATGTATCAACCGAGAATGGCACGGGCTTAAAATCGTAAGGTGAAATGGATTACTTAGCCGTTGAAAGCAGGAGATTTGGTGTTGAAACAGTCAAGGAAACTGCATACGGATGTCAAAGGTAAATTTCAGCCGAACTGGGATGGGCCTTACATGATCAAGAAGATTCTTAGTAAAGGAGCTGCAAAGATCATGGATTTGGATGGAAATGAGTTCGTTAATCCTATCAATAGGGACAAACTAAAACAATACTACATTTAATAAAAATCTTTGCTAACTACTAGTGAGGGATTTTAGGCAAAAATTAAGATAAGAGTAAATAAGGCCTTTGGTAAAATCTGTACAGAACCTTAGACCGCAGTGGATATTTATTGGAATTAAAAATTATTATCTTTTGTGCTTCAATATGTTTCTTGATGTATTGTAGGTGTTTGTGCATTAAAAATGTTAAATGAGCGCATTAAATGGGTACATGACATTGTTATACAGAAAAACACACTCAAAAGCATATTTTATTTGTAGCCTTTTATTATCTTTAAAACAAAGTAAGGTTAGAATTTAGCACACATAGGGTTTTACATAAAAGTAGCATAGTGATGTCACTTGCTGGGTACGCTAATAGATGCTAAAAGACTCATCGTCATCTCATGTCTTTCTTTTGCTGTGGCAAGTATTTTCACCGAAGAAATCTAGTGCAGGTAATTCTCATCAACTGAGATGTCAGTATGTGCGTCATAATGGAGTTCAGCCATTGTCTGCGTAGCCCATTTCTTGGTGAAATTTTTACACCAGAGATGAGTCAATTCGGATTCAGTAACATTGCAGAACAGCCTCGGGATAGACTGCGGCTGGCCATACTGTCTACATAGGCGGCTGGGTGAATAGAAAGTAATTTTGTTCAAGCCGAGCAGATCACTCCGTTGAACCAGATGCAAGTGGTGACATAGTTAATTTTCCACCATGGGCATGTCCAGCGGATGGTGTCAGCTGAAATGTTATGGAGATTGAAGAACCAGGTAGCCATGTCGGAATCCTTGTTCGTGATTTGTCGTTGCCAGTAGTCAGATGGATTGTAGTTGGATGGCAGTTTGTTTCTTGGAGTTGTAAGAATGTTAAGTTTTTCAACTAGCCAAAGCTGCAAAAAAAAAATTTAGTGCCGAGAGGTGAGATTTTCAAAGAAGAAAAGTCTTGTTACCTGTAACATGAGCTTGCTTCCTTGGATAGAAATTTGGGAAGAGTTGTGAACTGAATCCAGATGAATCAGTGTTTCTGCAAGTATTATCGGGATAGGGGATGCACCTGCAATCATCTGTTCAATAATGGGAACTAGGTAGAAGTTGCAAATGACAGTGTTTGATTCGCAAAGGTAGTTGCTCATCAGTAGCAGGCACATTAAAGGCACACAGCCTTCGTCAAAAGGTAGCATGCGTGAGTAAATTCTCAAAGCAGCTGTTAGAGATAGGCCTGGATCTGTAGGATTCGTATAAATAAGCTGATGCCTGTTATTTGAAGGAAGTTTGAAGCATTGCAGGAGTCTTCCAGAATATTGAACGTTGAAGTCAGGAATGGCAGGGTGTCGATTGCCTGGGATATTTAGAATGGCACTGTACTCTTCCAGCATGGGGCATAGCTCGTTGTTTCCAAATCGTAAGACATGATCAATTGGATCCCAAAAGGTGATGGCGGCTTCTAGTAAGTTGGGGAGTAGGCTGACGCGGAAAAAAGGTTCTCAAGTTCCATAGACCGTAAAGCTAGAGGTGCTTCCAGTCGCTTTTTGATAAACGGGCTAAGTAATTGTGGAGTTGTATTTTGAATGCATCCATGGTGTTTGGTTTGTTTGATTTGATGAATATTAGCATTTTGCTATACCCAGAACGTGGGGCAATCTACCACACTGGCAGATTACCCCAAGTTCTGTGTTTATTAATGGTTTAAGATGAATTATTTGAAGATGTTTAAAGCAAGCAAAGCAGATAAGAAGTCAAAAGCAGCAAATAAATCATCCTACAGGCAATGTTCGGGCCTCACAAGCATACCAAAAATTGGGCTCACATATAGACGAGAAATGTAATTGTTCAAAAGGGAAATAAGGTCTGTGCCTAAAAGCAGAAAATCAAATAAAGTCTACTACTGCTAGTCCGGAGGAGGCCAGTGTGGAGAATGAGGAGGAGGTGGAACGCCTGGAGCTGGGGCAGCGAATCCCTCGGGGCCCTCATTGATCCGCAGATGCTGAACCTCAGCATTCAGTGCCCGAATCCGATCCTGAAAAATTTTCAAATTTTTGTTAACTAAGTTACACATGCATATCATGACATTCATAACATTCATAACATGCATACATAAGTAATGAATACCGCCATCCGGATGTTATTCTCTATCATCATGTTCTGGAAGTTAATAATGAAGCTTCCATCCAGCTCATTGTCTGTCACTGTCACCTGCACAAAGGAAAATCAAAGTATTAAGCTCAAATTTTGAAAATGTGAAAGAAAGTAAAAAGAAAGCTTACATGAGTGGTGCCCTCTGGAACATGAGCCATTGGTACATATGGGTAGCCAGCAAAGTCCGGGCGGTAATGGCAAAGGTCTTGGTCGTCCATCATCATGGGATACGAGTCTCCCCGGTAGACCCGATGACCTACCACACTAGCAACTGGAGCGCCAGAGGTAGAAGATGAGCGAGAAGCGCCCGTCCTACCCCTCTTCCTACCATCCTGTTGATTTACATAAGGCATAAAGCAATTTTCAATGCACAAAAAATAATGAGGAAAGAGAGAAAGGTAAAGACTTTTACCCGACCTCTGGAAGATGAAGCCTCTCCAGCCTGGCCACCTCCGGTGTCATCGTCATCATCGTCATCTCTATCGTCGTTGCCTTCTTCAGGCTGCATGTCGACGGGAATGGGGTCTATTAGAGGCCATCCCAACAGCTGAGTCTGGCAGAACTCAGAGTAGGCACCCTTAGGACCATCGAGCATCTGGGGAACGTCGAGTCCATATAAGTCATCTCGATCAGGAGCAGAGTGAGGACGGAGAACCCATGAAGGAATAGCTAGAGGTACGAGCCGATGAGCAGGAGTAAGATCGCTGCCAATGATGCGCTCTCCAAGGTACACTACTCCATATATGGCCTACCGTAACTAAAATTATCGAGGTTGCATGAAAGTGTTGCAGAAATTGAAGAAAAAATTGACATTCCGCAACACATATAAGAAAGTGTGGGATTGGTGTTGCGGTAAATAAGAAAGTGTAAAAATTTTCCATTTTCCGCAACACTTATC
>CAOJBI011235964.1:0-10036 GCA_948277035.1 Euphorbia corollata | reverse complement strand
GAGGGAAAATAGAAATCCAAGTAGTAGTAGAGTAGTAACCATAATCAACACAAAAACCGATAGATATATAAACAAATCCTAATCCAAATCCGATTCAGTTCACGAGATTTTCTCTATATAAACACCGTTCATGGACTCTCTCTCAATTCCACAACAAACTGCGATATGGAGAGGCCCAGAATCGGAGATGCCGAAGTTGAAGATGATCGCCGCAAGTCTGCTAATTCCTTTGAGCTTGAAAAATCCGGCGACATACTCTCCACTAGCACCGTCACTAAAGTTTTCGTTGAAGATGCTTTTAAGGATACTGAAATCCCCCTATGGACCAACCAAATCACAGCTAGGGCAATGGTTGCGAGCTTTGTTCTCTCCGTTGTTTTTAGTTTCATCGTCTGTAAACTCAACTTGACTACCGGAGTCATTCCCTCTCTCAATGTCGCCGCTGGTCTGCTCGGTTTCGGTATGCTTAAGTTCTACACTACTTTGCTTCAGAAATTTGGGTATTTGAAGCAGCCGTTTACGAGGCAAGAGAATACTGTTATTCAAACTTGCGTCGTTGCCTCTTCTGGAATTGCCTTCAGCAGTACGTTTTCTTCTTCAGATCTGTTAGTTTTAATGGAGTTCGGGTCGATTGTTTTTTATTTTTATTATGCGGTTCGAAATAATCGGTTTCTTTGATTAGGTGGAACTGCGACTTACTTGCTTGGTATGAGTGCAAAAGTAGCGGCGCAATCAGAGGGGGGAAATACGCCTTCTAATGTTAAGAATCTCCAAATTGGATGGATTATGGGCTTTCTCTTCATTGTTAGCTTTGTTGGTTTATTCTCCATTGTCCCCCTCAGAAAGGTTGGCTTTCAATCTCTTTTTATAACTTAAAATATTGCTTTTTAAGAATGAGTTCACTCACAATTCAGTGAAATCAAATGTTTGCAGCTTATGATATTGAAATACAAGTTAACATATCCAAGCGGTACTGCTACTTCATACCTTATCAACAGCTTTCACACACCCAATGGATCTAAATTAGCAAAGTAAGCGTTCTTAATTAATTACAGTAAGCGTTCTTAATTAATTACAGTACCTGTATATGGGGAATTAACTAATCATGTATATCATGCCTGATATTTATTTTCTAATTGCCTTGTTATTTTATAGGAAGCAAGTTGGTGTTCTTTTTAAGTTCTTCGGTGGTAGCTTTATCTGGGCATTTTTCCAGTGGTTTTTCACTGCTGCTGATGGCTGTGGTTTTTCTAGTTTCCCCAGTTTTGGTCTCAAGGCTTTTCAAAATAGGTTAATATATCTATCTTTAGTAATCTAATTCATTTTTATTAGTACTGAACAATCGATCCTTAACTAATCCTTGTTTTCATTCGATTTAATATTGCAGGTTCTACTTTGATTTTTCTTCAACTTATGTTGGTGTTGGTATGATTTGCCCCCACATGGTCAACATTTCATTACTTATTGGAGCCATTATTTCATGGGGAATAATGTGGCCAGCAATCGAGACCAAAAAAGGAATTTGGTACAGTTCTGAATTATCCGGCAGCAGCCTGCATGGCATCCAAGGATATAGGGTATACGTTGATCTTAGTTTCTTAATTTTGCTCACTCTTATCATCCTTGTAACTTTATTGTAATATAGGGTGATTAATACTAGTGAACACATGCAGGTTTTTGTTGCTATTGCTACAATGTTTGGAGATGGTCTTTACAACATGATTTTCATGCTAATCGCAACCGTAATAAGTTTAGCAAAAGAAAATTCAAGGAAGAGTGACTCGTCCGTGGACGATAACTCCCAGATGGAAAACTTCGATGAGAAAAGGAGAAAAGATTTCTTCTTAAAAGACCAAATCCCAATCTGGGTAGCAGTGGTTGGCTACATTGGCCTAGCAACCCTTTCCATCATTCTAGTACCATTACTAATTTTCCATCAACTGAAATGGTACCATATTGCAGTAGCCTACGTGATTGCTCCAGTCTTAGCCTTCTGCAATGCATATGGATGCGGTCTAACAGACTGGTCCCTTTCATCAAACTACGGAAAATTCGCAATCATCATATTCAGTGCTTGGGTTGGGCATGATGGGGGAGTAATTGCAGGACTTGCTTCTTGTGGAGTAATGATGAGCATTGTCTCGACAGCATCCGATTTAATGCAAGATTTCAAGACAGGATACCTTACACTATCCTCGCCCCGAGCGATGTTTTTCAGCCAAGTAACAGGAACAGCAATGGGCTGCGTGATTTCCCCATTAGTATTCTGGTTCTTTTACAAAGCCTACCCCAGTTTAGGCCAGGCTGGCAGCAGCTATCCAGCACCTTATAGCCTAGTTTACCGGGGAATTGCCCTTCTTGGCGTAGAGGGTATCAATTCTCTCCCCAGAAACTGCTTAAAACTATCCATTGGATTTTTCATTGGGGCTATGGTGATTAATGGTATTAGAGACGTGTTAAGAACATATGAAACCAAGTATAGGATATATAGGTTTGTTCCTAGCCCGATGTGTATGGCGATTCCTTTCTATGTTGGGGGCTATTTCGCCATAGATATGTGTATCGGAAGCTTGATTTTGTATGTATGGCAAAAGTTGAAGAGGGAAGAGGCAGAAGATTACGCACCAGCACTGGCATGTGGACTAATATGTGGAGATTCATTGTGGGGAATTCCAGCTTCTATACTTTCTCTTGCTGGAGTTACTCCGCCTATTTGCATGAAGTTCCTTTCTGCAAAGGCTAATACCAGGGTTGATAATTTCTTGGGATCCTGAACAATTATTTAGTTCGATTTTTTCTTTTTATTTTTTTATCGATATATTATACACTTGCATATTAAAGGTTGATATTTCTTATAGTTGGTTTAATTTTCTAAGCATTATTTTTTTAAATTAAAATCATTAATTTTTGTCAGTAATTAGTGCTTATTTTTTATATTGTTTAATTTTTAATTTGGATGGTATTTCGGTTTCGATCATAACAATATGTAAAAGATTATAAATTCAGTCTTGAGCATTAAATTTCGATTTAACTTTTATGGATTAATTCTTCTATTATTTATAGTAGTCTATGCTACCTATAAGACAGACCTTTTTTGTTCCCTCTCTTCTTTATATTCCCCTTTGTGGGATTGTTCATCATCTAATGTGATGTATTATTTTGGCTTAGTCCATAACTTTTTTTCTCCCTGTAAAGTTGTGTGTTTTAGTGGAATAAAATGGTTACTATAATAAAAAGAGAACATGAAATGTATAAAACAATTTAAACACAACTAAAAAGCCATTTCAGCTGTACATATTAATGAACTGAACAATTAAAAACGTGGATATAATTGGCTTCTTCTCATTTTAATTTCCGTAGTGGCGGGCTGGGCTATTAATAGAAGCGAATCTAATTTTATTATATGATTCAAACATTTATTTTTTTCATTAAATTTAACCGAGCTTAAAATTAATTATTTATGCATATCCAAATTCGACTCCATTTTGGTCCAATGAAGATAACTTTATTTATTATGACTTTATATATTACATTCAATAATTCTTTTGGATTTTATATCTCGTTGGTTCAATATGATTATAAATTTCACTTAATTAATTTTACTAGTATATTTTAGTTGAAAATAACATTGTGCGTGTTGGTTATAGTTGTCCTGAATGACACATGTTAAATAGAGAGCGCGATTCCACGGAGTCGTAACGTAGGCGAGCAACACGCTAAAACTCTTAACCCCTCTTTCTTTCTTCAACGAAGACACTCGTATAAGTATATCACCTTCGGCAGCATAACGACTTGTCCTCTCAAAACCCTACTTCAACAAAAATATCTCAGAATTAGGGTTTAGCAGTGGCCGCCATCCTTTTGTTTCACTCTCTCCGATTCTAATCTCCATATATTTCCTTTTCATCTCAATAATGGTGAAATCTGGGAAGAAATCAGTTACCAAAGTACTCACTTTTCTGCTATCAATTCTCTTCGTTTTTTGGCTTTGTTTTTCAGTCTTAGCTCATGTTGCTTTTTCTTCTGCAGGTTAATGATGCTCCTGCAGTAACCCCTTCCTCGAAGTCTATTAAGAAAGGTATGGTCGTAATTCTTACATGTCGATTTCTTCCTCTTTTGCATATGGAAGTCATAATCCTTTCTCTTATAGTTAGCAGCGTTGTTCCCTGCTGTAGCAGAGGCTAAGCAAGTAATTCAAGATTTTGTAATGTTTTCTGTTATGGGATATTTTGTGCTGGAAATTAATTTTTTTTTTATGTTCTTTCACTATTTGGAGTTCGGACCGTTGATATGTGGATTAAATTGTTAGAAGACACGTTTCTTCTTGGTTAGGCGCTTGGTTGATTTTTATTGTGCTTACATGGGTTTTATGATTCTGAAAATGATTTTGTAGCCTGAGTGTACTCTATTAATGAGTAATATTGTTTTTTTCCCTGCCATTGATTGCATACGTCCGGTATTTTTGTACCGTTCATATTTCAATTTAATATGTTGTTGAAATTTTTACTAGCAGGGAAAAGAGAAGCTGAGGGAGCTATTGAAAAGATCTTAAATGCAAAGAAACAAAAGACAGGACTGGATACAAAACTGACTTCTCCAGTAAAAAAGCCGGAAGTCAAGACTCAGAAGAAGAAGAAGAAAGAGGAATCTAGCAGCTCTGAAGATTCTTCTTCAGAGGAAGATGAAAAAGTATGGTATTTTATCTGATGCCACTAGAAATAATTTCTGCTCTTATTATTCATCTTGATTATTCTATGATTTCCCTAGTGTATTTGTATCCATTTTGTAATAAAATCAAAGAGCTTTTCATTTTCTCGTCGTCTATGTTGTCTATATATCGTTTAGCTCACTTTGAAGTCTTTTTCTAGGTTAAAGCTGTAACAAAGAAGGCAGCCAAATCACCAGTCAAAGAATCTAGCAGTGAGGAATCCTCCTCAGATGAAGTGAGGATTGAATCTTACAGATTGGTTCTTGCATTATTTACATATCGTTTTTTTTTTTTATAATTTGATTTGTGAGTTGACTTTTCTCAGGAGCCTCCTCCAAAGGCTACCGCTCCTGTCAAGCAAACACCTGCTAAAAAAGGCAAGGCCGATAGCAGTTCAGATTCTTCAGATGATGAATCTGATGAGGTAGATTTTCTTGAGTATTTAACAAGGATTGTGAGCAAGTTGCTACATATTCTATTATTGTGTTAAGTTCAATTTTATGTGTTGACTGGCAATATTTAAAAGGTTGATATTGTGGGCAAGGTTCATTTGCTTCCAAAGCCGCCTTTTGAATAATCTAGCCGTGTGCATCGATCATTAGATGATTTGCTATCTTAAATTTATTTTTTTGTTAGTGTTTCTTGACATTTTGATGTGTAATTTCAGGAACCTCCTGCAAAAGCTGCTGCTCCACCAAAAAAGCAGCCAGCAGCTATCAAGAATGGAAAAGCAGAAAGCAGTGGTTCTGATTCTTCAGATGATGAATCCGATGAGAATGAGGTGAACTCACTTATTGATTTGTTTGCATTAATCAGCTATCTGTTTTATGTTTGCAACTTCAGTTCATTATGCAGAAAACACTTTCTAACAAACTGAACCCTAGAATGCACTAGATATTACTTTATACATTTATCGTAATGTTTTTATTGTGAAATTTCCTCAGAAGCCGAGTGCCAAAGCTGCTTTTCCGCTTAAGAAGCAAGTAGATACCAATAATGGGTCTCTTAAGAAAGCCATAGCAGAAAGTAGCAGTTCAGATGACGATGATGATAGTTCTTCCGATGAGGAGGATGTGAGTACCGACGTCATTCTTATATTACAACGAGTTGTCTTCATGAATATAAATTTCGAGTAGTTTTTTCGAAGAATGCTCTGTTCATATTACAGATTTGTTGGTGCCTGAATCCCGTATATAGGTTATGGCTATTTTGTCAATTAATTTTTCTGTAAACATATAACATGCAAAAGTAAGAAATAATTTTTCTGCATCTTATTCGAATAGCATCTGTAGAATTTACTTATCATTTGATAAAATACATATATACATATAGCTTCTGTATTTATCTTTAAATAAAATATGTATGCAAAACATCTGATGAAATTTCGCTTTTTTATTTGGCCGTTGTGATGTGTAGAAATAACATTCAATATTTAAATTTGTAGGTACCGAAGTCTGCAGTTCCTAAGGATGCTCCAAAAGTAGTTGACCGCAAAAAAGCTGATGCAAGTGATAGCTCTGATGAAATTGATTCTGATGAAGGAGAGGTATTATTCTGCTTTTAATAACATTATTTGGTGTTTTGAAACTAATTCTGGAGTGACATGTAAGTGGTTTCACGCGAGCAAATGAATTATTGTATCCTCTCATATCATTTGCATGGTTCACTTATTGGATTGATGATTTAGCAACTATTTAGTATTCTTTTAAATCGTAGGTTTTATTTCATTTAATTGTCAAACAAGTTACAAGCTTGGGCAAAATTTCAAGCTGTATTTTACATCCCTCATGTTTTTTTTTGAAGATGCATGGAAGCAGCTAAATATTCTTTTCAAACGAAGCACTATTGGATCATGGGATCTGCTTTTCTAGTATCTATTTTACTTCGATTTTGTTTTGAAGCGAATTAATCTTGTTTGTTAGTTGTTCACACTTGTAGACTGCTATTATGTGATCTGCACTGTTGCACTTCTGTTTTTTACACAAACATCTGTGCTGACTTTCTTTTCTCCTGTTCATGGTAGTTTTCTTAATCCTGTGTCCCCCTCTTGGATGTTAAAACTTGTTTCACATATTTGTTGCTATTTGCGTAACATTTTGTTCCTGCAGTAAGTTTCTTTATTTTATGCTCTTTTATCTCCGAGACACTTTAATGTTCACATTATCGCGTCTTGCTCTCAGATTATATTGGGAGGAAAAAATCTTAAATTTTTCATTATTTTCTTACCTGATTATATATTTGTTGCAATATTATTTGAAGCCACAGAATAAAGTAACCCAAAAGAATAAAATGGACATTGATAAGGATGGGAGTGAAGATGAAAGTTCTGATGAGAGTGAAGATGAAAGTGTTGACAAGAGTGAAGATGAAAAGCCTCAGGCTCAGATAAAAAAGGTGAAACATCTCTTTCATTTTATATTAGGAACGATTTTTCACTGAAGCATGAGCTCTTTAATTCCCAAGGTTCAGACACAGGTTATTGCTGAGAAGGAAAGCAGCAGTGATGATGAGAGTTCTGAGGAGAGTTCAGATGACGAAGGGAAGTCAACAAAGAAAAATGTAATATCTTCTTTCACAATAATACTTGGCGTCACTTATTTTTTTGAGATTCTTAAAATAAACAATTTATTGTGAATCCTATGCCTTTAATAGTGGTACTTCAGTAATTAATGCTTGTGAAGTCTTACTTGAACATTTGTTTTTTTTTTTATTTCAGCAATGCCACAAGCTATTTTTCTTAACTTATTGAAATTTCTCAATTTCCATATATATGCTTAAAAGTCTGAAGATGGCGAAGTCCATATAAATTAGTTTTGTTGGAATGAATGAATGAATTCGTTAAAATTTTGAGAAATTCATTTTAATTCCAATTTTTCTCACTTGAAATGAAACAGAAATTGTTTTTGTAGTAGTTGAATTCAATTATATGAAATTTTTAATGTAATATCTCCAGTTCTGGTGGAATTTGCAAAAGCACGTTTGGAAGACCAATTTTATGAATCCCAATTCAATGTGATTGCTTTTTTATGACATTTTAGACAAATCATATATTCCATTTGGAAAATAAATCAACGTGGAATTAGTTTTGAAATGAGCATTATGTTTTAAAATTTTCTGCTCCATGCAACCTTGTGTAACAATTTATTTTTTTGTGCAGGTGAAAGTAGCTGATTCAATGCAAAGCAGTGACGAAAGCTCTGAGGGGAGCTCAGAAGAGGAAGAAGGCGATGATGAAAAACCTGCTAACACCCCCAAGAAAAATGTAAATTAACTCTTACCTAAACTGAGTTTCAAACTTGTGTTTTTATTATTAGGTGAAAACTTTGTTTCTGATTATTGACACTGCTTTGTATGGGAATAATTTAGTCTAATTGTTGTATCTGTGCATCATAGTCCACAACAGAAGTAGCGATTTCTATTAATCGATCTTCTGATGATGGCGTTTTGGTGGTCCTCTTTTTTGAGTTGGGTATGACTTGTGAGCTTTATTTGGGCAGTCATACCGAAAATGATTTTCTCAAAACACAATATGCCAATTTAAGAAATTCCAAATGAATATGAGGCGTTAATTTTGTGGTAATGTATGATATTAAAGCATTAGTCTAACTAATGTCCTGTATGAAAACAGGCCACTGATGTGGAAATGGTAGACGCTTCTCATACAGCCAAGAAGGATAATTTAAATTCTGCTAAGAAAGCTGTAAGCCTGCATAATTAGTGTTTTTGTTCCTTTTTCATATGACCTGTAGTAATTGTGAAAAGTAACTCCTTACTTTATAACTTTGCAGCCTCAGACACCAGTTACTCCAACAGGTTCTAAGACATTGTTTGTCGGCAATCTATCATATGATGTCGAACGAGAAGAAGTGTATGTTATCATTTCAAATGTTTCCTGTGACCATTGGAGTTTCATATTAACGTTCTTTTTAAAATGGTGCAACAGTGAAAATTTCTTTAAAGAAGCAGGTGAAATTGTTGATGTTCGCTTTGCCGTGGATAAAGAAGATCAGAGATTTAAAGGATTTGGACATGTCGAGTTTGAAACAGCCGAAGCAGCACAGAAGGCAATTAACTTCCTGCTATTTTTCTTGTGATTTATGCAGAAGCATGCATTTCCTAGGTTTCGGAACAATTTTTTTTTGTTTTAGCTGTACTGCCTGTGGTTAATTTGTGTTTTTTTGTTCATTTTCCAGGCTCTTAAACTAAATGGTAAAAAATTAAATGGACGTGAAGTTAGACTTGATTTGGCTCGGGAAAGGGGGGCTCCTTTCACTCCACACAGCGGGTGCTTTTATGTTTATTTACTATAAACAGTAAATTGCTGCTATATTGAAATCGATAAATATTTTATTAACTTGCGGATGACAATCTCAGGGGCAATGACTACAACTCATTTCAGAAGGGGGGCCGAAGCCAGGGCCAAAAAGTTTACGTGAGGGGATTCGATAGAGACCTTGGCGAGGATAAGGTTATATCCCTTCCCCCATGGTATTCTACTTTGTCATTCTAGCATTATAAATTATTAACAAATGTAATTGGTTTAACATCACAGATAAGGGAGTCTCTTGAGGAGCATTTTAAAGCTTGCGGAGAAGTTTCCAGAATATCTATCCCAACTGATCGTGAGACCGGTTCTATCAAAGGGTGAGGTTTTTTTTTTGAAATGGATCTGTTGAATACTTTTCTGGTTCAAGAAAGTCTTTATGTTGGGTCACGGTTCTTGAATGGTCAACATTCTTGGACTGAATTGTCTCCAGTATTTTATTTGAACTTGTTTATCTGTTCCTGATCATATGCCCTATTGCAGGATGGCTTACTTGGAATTCCATGATTCAGATGGATTCAACAAAGCTTTGGAGCTTAACAACAGTGAGTTTGGAAACAACTATTTAACTGTGGAAGAGGCCAAACCGCCAAGAAGCGACAGTGGCAGAGATGGAGGGTTCAACAGTAACAGAGGCAGAGGAGGACGCGGTGGTGGCTCAGGTAGAAGGGGTGGTAGAGATGGGGGACGCGGTGGTCGTGGCAGAGGAGGACGTGGATTTTCTAAACCTAGTATCACCACAGCTGCCTCAGGTAAATTTACCTCTTTCTTAGCTTCAAAGTAAATATTCTCGCTTGCTTTTGAGATCTGTTATACATGATTTTTATCTGGTGGATAAATGATTCGAAAATCTCGTTGACCTTGAACAAATGCCAGGAAAGAGGAAGACATTTGATGATTAAAAAGCTAGAGGAAGATTTAAAAAATCTCTTTCGAGGAGAAGTTTTGGTAGGTTGGTGTCTGATTTTGTTTTTCCGTAGTTCTTGCTTGCTGTACTTGGAGGG
>CAOJBI011235815.1:0-13252 GCA_948277035.1 Euphorbia corollata | reverse complement strand
TTTTGCATTCCCTGACAAGATCGTTGTTCCTGAGACCTCCTTGAGGTGAGCTTTTCCAAATATTTTTCATGTCTTTATTCAACCATGTTAAAGAATGCATGCTTTATTTTTCTTTTTCTTTTTTGCCAGTGATATTTGGTGTAACTGTTTGGAGGCTTTTGATACTTATTTTAAAGAGCGAGAGATTCATGCTGGCACATCCATCGCGCAGAAAAGGGAATGCGAAGAACATCATGTCAAAATTGAACATGTGCCCAAAGTATTTGGACGGTCAGATGAGTCAGAAATGAAGGTAACTAAGCATCAAGCTGATAAAGGATTCGGAGGATTTACATCAGGATCTTTCTCTAAACCTGATAACGAGGTCAACAGCGGGAGAGACATTGTCCGAACCCTTTACGACAGGACAAAACTTAATCCCTAATGGGGACGTGGATCGAATTATTTCCCCAACACCATAATTTCCCTATTAATTATGTTATTTTTTTACCTTTGGTATGAATTATTAGGTGAATAAAGCATTTTATCTCTACTTATTTTTTTTTTCTTTATTGAGTTTTTCAACTCGCTTTTTTTATATTTTGTAACTAGTATTTATATTCTTTCATTTTGTTGTATGACTATGTCCCTCTTTATTTACATGTCTATCTGCTGCGATTTGTATATATAAATTAATAAACAGTGTTCATTATAAACGAGCCGAGTCAAGCTTTGCCATATTTAAACTTTGTTTGTTAATTTTTAATGGACTTGAGCTTGGTCAAAGTAACCTTTGTTAAAATTGAATTTTACCGAGTTTTGTTCAATCAAATGAGTCAAGTTCTATCAGACACATAGGAAAGTAAATGCGTCTAGTTTATGGGAGATTAATTACATATCGGGGATCGGGGATTACAAATCGCTTAAATACATCGAAATCTAAGGATTACAATCGTCTAAAATACATCGAAATCCAACAAATATTACATTTTCAATTTGAAATTAAATACAATACCCGAAGAAAAATGAATCCTAACATTCATCTAACCTAAACTACCTGCATCCACAAAGGTTAGCACAATTTATATTTCACAATACAAACATGTGCAATTGCACCAAATATGTTTGAGTTCAGATGTTTTGGCGAGACCATTTTGATTGAAGAAATTTGAATCCGGCAGAGTTTTGAAGCGTTTAGAAGCGAAAACTGACGAAATTTGCTTTGGGGCGAAACCGTGATCGAAACTTGCCAAAATGGGAAGGGGGAAGCCCTCTTTTATAGCAGGGAGGTAATTAGCCCTAGGAGGGCAAATCGTACAAATCAAGGGACCCTATTAAGTAGGTTTGGGGCCTGGTTCATCCCGGTTTCAATTTTTCGCGGGTTTTCGGCCCATTTAATGAAACCAAACTTCTCGAAATGCGATTTTTCAGTTTAAAAAATTTACGAATAAATGAATATGACAACTCGGCTCCATTTGGCTCGTGTCAAATCCGTAATTCGAAATAAGTACGTGTCCTCATCAGGTCCGAGCGGACCATGCAAACACCACCACTTCCTCCGATTCAACCTATTGCTCCTTATCCATACATGGACCTGAATTATGAAGGTATTTTTCAGTTTGAATTTGGAAATTCCTCTAATCAGAATGTCTCGTCTCAAGAACTATCTAGCATAGGACAACAACAGGAAGAGCTATATGACCTAGAAAGCGCATGGAATGATCCAAACTATTAGGATGGGTATTTTGGTGTAGATAATGTGGAAGATGAGCCTGTCAACTTGTTTCAAGAAGTCAGGACTGAATTGGATGACTACGGCCGAGTTGTCAATGAAGCCTTCCAAGATCAGGAAAGAATGAAGGTCAAGTTCAATGAAATGTACCAAAAGATAAATGATGATCAAGGATTGGTTCCCCAAGATCCCATTGCTAATCCTGAAATAGTCTTGGAATAAGATCCCAAGGAAGGCCTGGAAGAGGATCCGGAAGAAGAAGAAAACCCAGGAGATAATGATGATGCCGTTGTTCCAGATTTAGACCATCATTTGGAGCCAATTCATTAGACGTTAATCAAGTAAATGAAGAAGATAACAAAGGCAATTTCAACTTTGGTCCATGGAGGATACAATCCCAAATTCATGAAGCTCCCAATCCGTTTTGGAATGTTAATAATGAGAATAATTAGTACCAGGGCATAAAACGGGTGGATATCCAGGCTGATATAACGGGATGGGCTGTCGACTTTGAAGATGAAATTGAATTTGAGGAATTTATGCTTGGCAATCCAGATGGAGAAGTTGAAAACCCAGGACCACCATCAGATTCGGAAGAAGAGTTCGATATCCCACTAATCAATTGGCCAGGTGAATTTGAACATGATAATGAGCATATATATCATGGGCTGTTAATCAACTTCGATAGTGAAAGCTACGCGTCTTACCAAGAGACTAACTCAGATGACTTTGGGTCCCCGAAAGTTAAGATTCCGGAGAGTTTCACAGATTTTGATGAAGGAAGCCATGTTAACATGATAAGAGAACCTGGTCATGAACTAAGTGCATGGAAAGGATTCGAGCAGAAAACAAACAAGCAGCGCTTGTAAATCGAGTTTTGGATCCCGATTTTGAGACATATTATCATCATGTGTTTGATGGTTCCCAAGACCCTACAAGCCAAATTAGGGGTTTCATCATCTGTATGAATTGTGAAGAGGTACACTTTGCTTATTGACCTGAAAGGTTCAAACTTACTCTTCATGACAAGGCATTATTCTGGTTTGAGGGATTAAGTCCTTACCAAAAGTTCTTTGACATAATCTTGCTGACCAAATCCTAGACTACTTTACATAGATTGATCCTTTAGCAACTGCTTTACCAGAAAGGATACGTTCTTGGTTCCCATTACGATACATGTCCTGGGAAAACTCTAAGGAAACACTTCCCACATCTGTGGAATCTTCAAGAAATTATTCTTGGTATGTGAAAAAGTTAGAATTTGATTATGAAAAAACAAATTTGAAGAAATTCTTGAATTGCGATACACTTGACATGCTCGGAGGAAAGGAACCAATGCAAAGAGCTTTCACATCATCCATTAACATGATTCAAACTGAGCTACCAAATAATTCAGTTCTCTCCCATGTGTTACAAGCTAACTCTATCGCCAGTAACAAGGAATCACAAGGAAAAGTACCTTTCATGGAATGGTCATTTGTGTCAAGTGAGCCTATGGTTGCAACAACTAAAGCTAAACCACTCAGCCTAAAGGACATACCACTTGACAAAGACTTTGATGAGTTTGAAGTCTTAAAAACAACATAATCGCCTTCAGAACATGTAAGCCCAATCACGAGGGGTGGGAGAGTGACAGGGGTTGCAAAACCTCTAATTCAGAGGAATGAACCACCTGTGGTTGCTACTCAACCTCCAGCATAATCTAGAGTTGAAGGAACTATAATTGACTAGCTCAAAGCTATCCCGACTAAGATGAGCATTTGGGAGCTCTTAATCAACTCCCAAGAACATAGAATAGCTATCGTCAAGAGATTGATGAAGATTGAAACCTCATCAAACTGCTTCATCAGACCAAGTTTGTTCCATGCTCAACACTAAAGTTGCTACCATCATTCCGAATATCATATTCACGACTGCAGATCTTCCGGACAAAGGGACGAGACACAATAAAACACTTTATCTAAAAGCCAATGTGTTGGGCATGATAATGCCTTGTGTCATGATTGATGATGGTTCCGCCTTGAATGTCTGTCCAAGGTAAATACTCCCGATGCTTGGTCTGAGCGAAGAAGCACTAAAGAAATCAATGGTTGTCATAAAAGCCTACGATGACTCAAAGAGAGTTGTCATTGGTACATTTGAGATGGAAGTTACCTTCGGGGAAATCTCGTCTTTTGTATTGTTAACGGTAATTGACATTCTAGTGACTTTCTCTCTCCTACTCGAACGTCCATGATTTCATGCCTTAGAAGGAGTTCCGTCTACTTTCACCAAAAAGTCAAGATTCCTTTTCGAGGGAAGATTGTTACCTTAGAGGCAGATAAGGCATCTACAATCGCAGTACTTAGTATCGTAGAGAACAACATGAGAGGATTCACAATAGCAGTCATAGGTGAAGATCAAGATGCTCAGCCACAGGAATACTAGAGATAGATAAGGCATCTACAATCGTAGTACTCAGTATCGTAGAGAACAACATGAGAGGATTCACAATAGCAGTCATAGGTCAAGATGCTCAGCCACAGGAATACTAGAGCCCATGGATTAAGAAATACATACAGAAACATCATGTTCCTAGGACTAGACTTGGGGCACAGGGCCAAGGTATACCCACCTTCAATATTGGACTAGGAGAATTGTGACATGCGGGGTTAGGGTACTAGGGCCCAGGCATTCAAAGGATAAGCTTTTGAGGCATAATGGTTTCAAGTGAGCGAGACAAGGTCCTTATGACGGAACTCCAAAACCTATTACTCACATGTCAAAGACTCAGCCAGGATTTGAAATTTTCTCAAATATTGTGGATTTCAGTAAGTATGGGACAAGTCCAATTACTAACATGGTCAAACACAAGAAAATAGTGGAGTAGACAATGAATCTTGTTAACATTGACATTGGTAAAGTTCTCGGGCAAGTTGATCGTCTAGTACAATATGATGAAAAAAGGGTTAAGAGGAACCCGAAAACATCTTTCCAGGAGGAAAAACTCCTCGCTATGATCGCTAATAAACTCAAGGCTCAGGTGAACCTTGGAGAACAATTTGAACAACAACCAGCCTAAATAAACAAGGGGAAAGCAAAGATGGAGATTGATGAAGATGATGAGGAGATAGTCATGATTTTGGCAGAGCAAGCATCCACAAGTCTGACTATTGCAGAAGAAGAGTCAATTCCTATAGAAGAGGATGAGTCATTTGTCACTTTATCTAATATCTTTGAACTTAATAATGTAGTTTATTATGCATTTAAGAAAAGTGGAAACTTTGCTTACTTGGATTGTGTTTCTGATTATGATTCCATGCATCCATTCTAGCATACATCTAGCATTTTAAACACAGAATAGGATCTTAAAATGGTACTAATTTCCAATCAATAATCCATCGAACAAGAGAGAGAATTAATAAAAGTGTTAAAATAACACATTACAGCTTTCGCTTGGTCTTATAATGACATGCTTGGTATTAATCGACACATTGTGAAACACAGAATACCAACTAACCCCGAAATTCATCCTGTTAAGAAAAAGAGGAGATGCTTGTGCCCCGAATGGGCTGAGAAAGTCAAAGAAGAGATTTCCAAAAAAATCAAAGCTAAATTTTTGGAAATGGTCGGATACCCCACGTGGCTTGTAAATGTAGTTCCAGTAGCTAAGAAGGACGGTAGGGTTAGAGTGTGTGTAGATTTTCATGATTTAAACAACGCTACGCCAAAGGATGATTTCTCGCTATCTCATATTGATGTCTTAGTTGATAGTGTTGCAAAAGCTGCCATGTATTCCTTTATGGATGGTTTCTCGAGTTACAATCAGATATTAATGAATGTGATTGACAAATTCAAAACGGCTTTCATCATAGAATGGGGCACATACTGCTACCGTGTTATGCCATTTGGACTAAAGAACGCTAGGGCAACTTATCAACGAGCTGTCACCACTCTACTTCATGACTTGATCCACAAAGAAGTAGATGTATATCTAGATGACATGCTAGTCAAATCTAACACCCCTGAAGAGCATCCTGCCATTCTAAACAGATTTCTCACTAGAATCGAGAAATATAACCTACGTCTCAATCCAAAGAAATATGAGTTTGGGGTGACCTTAGGGAAGTTACTTGGCCACATTGTTAGCCAACAAGGTATAGAGATGGATCCCGATAAGATCAAGGCCATACAAGAAATGCCAACCCCTAAGACTGAGAAAGATGTTAGAAGCTTCTTAAGATCATTGTAGTGTGTCAGTCGCTTCTTAGGATCATTGCAGTGTGTCAGTCACTTTATAGCATGGTTGACTACTATATGTGAACCCATTTTCAAACTTCTCAAGAAGCAACAACCTATTGAATGGAATGAACAATATCAGTAAGCTTTTGACAAAATCAAAGCTTAATTGGCAAGTCCACGGGTTTTGAAACCTCCCATTCCAAGGAAGCATCTGATCTTGTATTTGGAAACCGAAGAGACCTTAGTGGGGGAAATGCTAGTGTAAGATGACAAAAGAGAACATGACATTTATTACCTCAAAAAGAATTTGCTTGAATATGAGTCCCGTTATACGATAGTGGAAAAGATAAGTGCTGCTATGGTGTGGTTGACCAAGAATCTTCGACATTATTTCCAATATGATCGGATACAAGTTGTGGCCAAAGTAGACCCAATGAAATATCTATATCTAACACCTTCCCTAACAGGAAAATTGTCCAGATGGTTATTACTACTCTCTAAATCTGACATTGAGTATGTAACCAAGAAAGTCATCAAGGGAAGGGCAGTGGCTGAGTTCCTAGCAAGCAAACCATTGGAATCTAAACACGTCAAGAACTTAAAATTCCCAGATGAACAATTGGCCGCTGTGTCAAAAGATTCAAGGAGATGGGAGATGTACTTCAACGAAGCTGTAAACAAAAGGGGTGCATGTTTGGGAGTCATCATAATTAGACAGCAAGGAGGAATGATACCACTATCCAAGCGATTAGAGTTTATTGTCACCAATAATGGGGTAGAATATGAAGCTTTTCTATTCAGCATGACAGCTCTAATGCATTTAAAAGCTGACAAGATCAAAGTCATTGGTGATTCCTCCTTGGTGATAAAACATATCACAGGAGAGTGGGAACTGAAAGAAGAATTCCCCAGGCCTTACTTAGAAGTTGTATGGAGAAAAGTGTCGATGTTTAGTGAATGTGAATTTCATTACTTGCCTAGGTAAGAAAATCAAATGGCAGATGCACTTGCAACCTTGGCATCTATGTGGGAAAGACCTCAAGATCGACCGATGAAGCCTCTCATTTTAGAAATAGCAAAAACTCCATTCTATGTCTCAATGGTAGAAAATGAGGATAAGATAGAAGAACCGTGGTACATCGATATAATCAGATATCTGAAAGATGGAAGATACCCCAAAGAAGCCACAAAATCAAATAGAAACACACTAAGAAGGTTATCTATCCAATTTTGTTTGATAAATAAGGAGTTGTTTAAGAGATCCTCTAATGGACTGTTATTGAAATGTTTGACACAACGAGAAGCTGTAAAAATGATGAAAGAAGTGCATTCAAGAGACTGCGACCCCCACATGAACGAAATTATGTTGGCCAAGAAAATTCAACGTACGGGTTACTTTTGGTTAACTATGATGGCCGATTGCATTCAAGCAGCCAAATCTTGTCATGTCTGTCAAATCCACCGGGATATCAGCCATCTTCCTCCCGTAGAACTGCAAAGTCTAACTACACCTTGGCCATTTTCAGCATGGGGTATTGACATCATTGGAGAAATAAGACCATCATCGATGAATAGACATCAGTCCATAGTTGTGGCTATTGATTACTTCTCCAAATGGGTGGAAGCGAAATCTTACACAGATATCATAGCCAAGAAATGGCTCGATTCATTGAGAAACACATCCATACACGGTTTGATGTCCCACATCATGTAGTTACAGATAACGGCTCCAATTCCAAGGTGATACTACTGATCTAATGGAAAAATATGGTATTGAGCATCATCGCTCATCTCCTTATTGACCACAAGCTAACGGAGTAGTGGAAGTGGCTAATAAATCAGTCAAGAAGATTCTTTAAAAAATGGTAGTCAGCTATCGGGACTGGGCAGATCCTTTACCATTTGCATTATGGGGATATCAGACCAGCATTCGAATTCCAACGGGGTAAACTCCATTTTCCCTTGTATATGGGGCAGAAGCAGTACTCCCTGCAGAAATAAAGGTTAAATCTTTACGAGTAGCCCTTGAGGTGAAACTGTCAAAGGACAAATGGACAAAAGCTAAGTATGATAAGCTAAATCTGATTGATGAAAAGTGATTGGCGGCTCTAAGTAGTCTCTAGATATATCAACACTGTATGGCAAGAGCGTACAATCGCAAAGTCAAATGGCAGAACCTACCATTGAAAATAGGAGATCTAATCTTGAAGCAAGCTCGGAAAACTCACATTGATGCCAGGAGCAAGTTTCAGCCAAATTGGGATGGACCGTATGTGGTGAAGAAAGTCCTCAGTAAAGGGACAGTAAAGATCATGGACATGGACGGAAATGAATTTGTCAACCCAGTCAATCAAGACAAGCTGAAACGCTATTTTGTGTAAAAACAAGATGCATATGTATGAATGAATAAAAATGTGATAAGAATTGGTGAGGGTTCATGGGCAAAAATAAAGATTGTAAAAATCTGAGAGAAAATGTCCTTGGTAAAATCCTTCTCAGGAACCTTAGACAGTGATGGATAATAATTTGGGAATTAATACCCCATTGTTTTCTGTTATTAAATAAAGTTGTGAATACTCGATTTTTCGGCTCAGAAATTCAGTCGAAGAAATTGTGATTCGGCCCCTAAAAATAATTAAAACGCAGTTTTGAAGGCCTAAACGGCCGAATTAGGCCTCGATAGGGTGTCGCTAGAGGCATAAGCATCTAGCATTGACCGTTGGGCCGTTTCGACTCGGAAAACTCTACTCTTTCATAAGAATCCGAACAGTTGAAATGCAGCAGGGTAAAACCTGATCTTTTCAAAGCAACTCCGGGTAAAAGTTTCTGGAAGTATGTTAATATACCATTCTAAACGTCCGCAACGGAACGAGGATCGCGGAAGTGGTCCCGGAATCTCAATCGGAGGTCTGAAACTCCCAGAAATCCTGAAAAACTACACCAAAATATGCCGTTTTTTACCAGTGTCGCTGGTGCCGCAGCGCCATTCCGGCGCCACGCGCCGGAATTTCTGAATCTGCCCTTTTCAGCCCTAATTTTCGCCTATAAATTCAGGCCTCCTGCTCAGTGTTCGGGGTCCCTGACTTTTCGGCGAAAAAGTCTTCCCTCTCTCTAGTCCTTATTCGATCTTTTCGAAGCTTTCTGTCAACACCTTTCGAGTCTTTTATTTATTTTAATTACGATGAAGTGTTGCCCGATTAAATTCAACTTTAATTAAAATTAATTAATTAATCTGGATTTGAGGAGTGGACTCAAGGCGAACAAGGTATAGTTCTTTCTTCTCTTTCATCCTACTTTTCTCTTCATCTCAGTTCCTAAGGGACATTCTTTGCATTCATGCATTCTTTTCATCTCAGTTCCTAAGGAACATTCTTTAACTAATAATGGTCAATTAAGGGAATCATAAAATGGGTTAATCAATCAATCTTTTGGCCTAAAGCCATTCAATTTTGATATAAAATCATTCAATCTTTTCCCCAACTTTAATCAATCAATCTTTTGGTCTAAAGCCATTCACCCTTTTGACTTAAAGTCATCCTTTTTCAAATCAAACCCTAATACGGATTTAGGTACATGCATAAGCCTTCAATAGAAGCATTCACCAATTAATCAACTTATGACATAAAGTCACCTTCACTTCAATTAAACCCTAAATTGATTTAGGTTCATTCATAAGGCTTCAAAGAAGCATTCAATCATTCATAAGCCTTCAAAGAAGCATTCAATCATCCTTAAGCCTTCAAAAAAAGCATTTTAGACTTAAAGTCTATAAACTAATTTAGTTAAATAAACCCAACTTGGCTTAAAAAGCATACATTCATGCATAAAGCATTCCTTTGCCTTTCAATAGGCATTTAATCGAACTACATTGACTTTGATTTCCCTATTCAATATGGGATATGTAGGTCGATCTGTAAATTAATTATGTATCTCAAGTCAAATCATCAAAAAGCATATTTTTACCCTGCATTACATTAGTCCAACAAACAAGTCCTGACATGTTCCCCGAACCCATCTCTGGTTACATTTTAGGGTTTTCTTAATTGACCTGTAAAAATTGAATTAAGTGGCAACTCCTTTACATCAGGTTTCATTAGAAATCTATCTTGGTCTAAAACCGGTGAACCGTGCCCACAGAGAGTGCCACACCTTAATAAAGCGTTGGAGGCATGATAGCTTGAAGTTGATGTCATAATGAGGGTGGGCTGCAACAATCGAAGACCATATCATGGATATAAGGGATTTAAAGTCTGAGTTGTCCCACCAGAAATTTAGGGATCGAAAAAGATGTTACCGGGATTCATTTTGAGGATGAGACTGATACACCAATGGAAGATGATCCGATAGAGTTGTGTCTAAGGTTCTAACTGAGGAGAAAGGCCATCTATCAAGGACCACACACGAGGCAAGCACCCGATCAATTATCGAGTAAGACAAATTATTAGACCATGTATAGTCTCGGCCTTGCGAAGGGAGGTCGATCAGCTCACTCTCCAAAACAAAGTCTCGGAACAAATTCATTGCGGAATGAGAGCTAGAATTGGAATTTGAACGCTGGAAGGGGTCCAAAGTCTCGTTGAAGTCTCCACAAACAATTAAATTAGGATATTGAAGAATAATCGGTAGGAGTTCACCCCACATTAGTTTGCGATCCACCGCGATAGTAGAGCCATATAGCCCAAGCACATGAATATCCAACAATTGTGAGGAAAGATGAATGAGGGCCCAACGAGTGCCAGAGGAAATTACAATTCCCTGTATCATGGTTGAATTCCAGGAGATAATTAAACCTCCCGAGAAACCTTGAGAAGGCAAGCAGTGATAAGCTCCATCATTGTGACCCCAAAATCCGCGCAGGGCATGGTCTGATATTCCTGAGTTCTTAATTTCAAGCAAAATAAAAAAATGTGCATTGAATTTCCGCAAAGACGAGTGAATAAAGTGTTGCTTGGCTTTATTAGATAAGCCATCTCGACAATTCCAGCAAATAAAGGAAAATGACATAAAGAAGGGGAATAAAACCAAGATGAAAACCTGACCCGGCAATCAAGATCCTTTGGAGTCCATGGCGGCTAGAATGGCACTCTCGTCTGACTGATTGAATAAGCCAATTCTATGACCCACCGCAACAGTAAGAATTCGTTCATCGGCAGCATAAGCGTCATTTAAAGTAGACAAAATTAGAAGGTTTCTGTTGGAAATATCTGGGCCAGAAGAGTATGATTGACTAGAGGTTGCATCCTGGTGGTCTGTAGCATTGATATCCCTAGCGAGTTGGCCAGGTGCAGGTTGAGAAACCCGAAGTAGAGGTTCGATGCTGGGATATTCAGGAACCATTGAGACTGATTTGGAGGGACCAGAAGATTGATCATGAAGCTCGGGCAAATCCTCAATAATTGGTTCTGAATTGCCATGGTAGGAAGTGGGAGAGGCTATCAAAGGGGACTGAGAAGAGTCCGCATTGAGAAAAGCTCCTGAAGGCCGAGCTCCTATAGGCCGGGAATGATTACTAGAATCTTGAGCAATATCCAAGTTGGACCGAAGGGCAGGATCATCAATAAGAGCATCAACGGGAGAGGCAATTGAGGAAATTCTGTCATAAGAATCACATTTCGGACAAAAGGCGGCCTAACGAAATGAAGCAATGACCTTAAAGGAGGATGATTTATATGACAAGTTGAAGCAGATTGGTTGCAACGATCCCACGGGGATGGAAACCAGACATGATACCACATCTAGACGTTCCGGGCAGGATAGATCAAAGTCCGTGAAAAGGGGGGTCCCAGGTTTTGAGCATAAGCGGCGGAGAAGAGTTTCTGAAATCAAAGATGGTGGGATGCCCGTGAAGTCCACAAAGAGTAAGCATTCCTTCGGGATAAAATCCATAGGGAATGGTGAAACTTCGTAGATGAGATCTCCAAGAGATCGCCAATCCCCATCTAAAAAACCTCTGACAGCATCCTCCGAATAAAATACGAAGGCCACTTCATTATTTCCCATAGTAGCAATTGATTGGATAGCATAGCCTCGGTTCCTTACCATTTCTAATAGATCAGGAATGATTGCGGGTTTCCTTACCATGACCAACGCTGAAAGAGGGAGCCAAATTGGTGATTCTGAATCAGGTTCCACAACCAAGTCAATACATTTTGGAGAATTATCCTTCGACACGCCATTGAATGGAGGAATGGATAGAGCTTCGGCATTGTTAGCACGGTCCGTCAACCCAATGAGGATACAATGCCTGTTTCATTTCCAGGGTTTCGAGAGCCTAAACGGAGCCGTATCGTGCACAGAAATCAAAATTTTGGAAAATCACTATTCATAAAGCACCGAATCACAGAATCACTATTTGCAAGCACCGAAAAATTTCAGTCCGGACCAAGTCTGGGGTCGACCAATTTGGGCCGAATCAGTGCCCAGAAAGTTAGGTCGAAATCAGTCGAAAAGACCCGGAAAAACGCGACGCAGGCGCGACGCATGCGTGCATGTCATCGACCACTTACTGAGTGGAGTGATGTCATACTCCACTCAATAACTGGTCGAGCGACCAGTTACTCACTATGGAGTAACTGGTCTGGTCACTCGACCAGTTACTCAATTGGTTAAAAACGAGTAGAAATCGATGAAATAGCATAAAAACCCTTTTTTTTTATTTTTAATTAAAAAAATTTCGTTACTGAATACTGAATTATAAATAGCCCACCAATTCAGTATTTAGTAACGAAATTTTTTTAATTAAAAATAAAAAAAAGGGTTTTTATGTTATTTCGTCGATTTCTACTCGTTTTTAACTTGGTTTTCAATACAACTTAAGTTTTTAAACTCGGGTTTGATTTCTAAATCAAGTTACTCTTTCGATTATGATTTTTCGGGTTAATTTTGGTTAATTTCACAAAGGTTTTCACCGTAGCACCGGTAAGCTTTTGGAATTCGAATTTCTATCCTGATTTCTCAAGGTTTTCACTTCCGTAGCATCGGAAAAATCATCCTCAACATCAATTATGTCACGATCGGTTCCAAGCCGGCTCTCAGACCATCTTGGACTCCAGAAAAGGTACGCTGATTAATTAATTTCATTAATCACTTGTTTATATATATTCATATATATACTTGTTATATATATATATATATATATATATATATACTTATTTATATATATATGCACTTGTTTATATATATATAAATTTTATTATTAACATATATAATATATATTTATTATATATATTGGTTATTTTACCATATTATGGGGTATTTATCCCATTTTATGGTGATTTAAACTGTTTATATATATATATATATATATATATATATATATAT
>CAOJBI011233922.1:0-10122 GCA_948277035.1 Euphorbia corollata | reverse complement strand
ATTATTGTTTTATTTTTGTGCAAAAATAAAATCGGACTTTGGAAAATTTTCTCATTTTGAAATAAATTCATGGAATATTTTATATCTTGAATCAAATTGCGAAAGTAACTATTTTGCCTTTACCCAGAATCTCTCTTTCGGTATTTAAATTTACAAAAATGAATTTTTATACCATAATTTCCTGTTAGAGCTGAACCAGGTGGCGACTCTGAGTTTTTTTTTTAAATGAAGTTTTAAACCTTGTTTTTACTTCAAACCAAAATCTGTGATGTTGTCTTCTCGCATAACAACCCAGGAGACATTTTCAGTAAAAATTTATCACAGAATATTTTTTACCACGAAATTGCAAGACCGGTTTTCTTATAACCAAATGTTTTATCACATGACCGTGTGCATGATCTCAAGATCAGGCAATTAATCGAAACGACATGCCTCCGCGAATGGCGCCGAGCCTCATGTTGCCGGCCCTCGTGCTCGCGTCCCACACCCCGCCCGCTCACAGCCAGCTCATCAATTCAGATGATGAAAGCTACGCATCATATCAAGAGACAGACTCGGATGATTTCGGACTAGCTGGAAGCCAAGACTCTGGAGACTTCACTGATTTGTCAGAAGGTGCATCTAACCAGGGTAGTCGCATTTACATGATATGGGAATTCGGTCAAGAACCGTCTGCTGAATATATCATGGAAAGAATCCGTGCAGAAAATAGATAGGCTGCACTGGCCAGCCAGCTATTCACTCTTGATATAAAAACTGAATCTATTGTTGAGTATGATGGAACACAAGATCCAGGGAAACACATCAATGAGTTCGTCACATGGATGAACTACAATCAGATACACTTTGTCCACTGGCCGGGGAAGTTCAGATTGACACTCCAAGAAAAGGCTTTGGTATGGTTTAAAGGCTTAACAGCATATCAGAAATCTTTCTGGAATATCCTAGCCGATCAATTCATGGACTACTTTACATAGATTGATCCCCCGCCAATAGCTATGCCTGAAAGGACTAGTTCTGGATTTCCATTACGATTCATGAACTGGGAATACTCGAAATCCCTATTTCCAACCTCGGTTGAATCCTCAAAGAACTATCCATGGTACATGACCAAGTTCAAAGATGAATATGAGGGCAAGCCAATTAAGAAGTTCATGTATTGTGAAACTCTCGATATGCTTGGCGGAAGGGACCCAACGGAAGGGGCACCTTCATCCATAAATGCCATTCGGACAGGATCATCGGATAACTCAATCTTCTCCCATATCTTGCAAAGCAATTACGCCCTTCATGAAGTGGCCCTTCTGAACAAAATACCCAATGACTGCTGTAGTCCAAACAAAGCCGCTTAGTCTGAAGGACATATCGCTAGATGAAGATTTTGATGAGTTCGAAATCTTCGAAACAATATACTCACTGTCAGACAGTGTGAACCCAATCATCAAAGGAGGAAGGGTAAGAGGAGCCACGGAGCTGCCCGTCCAAAGAAACCAGCCATCTACTGTTGTAGTTCCACCGAGAACACAAACAGGAGTCGAAGGTACAATAGTTGACTAGTTGAAAGCCACGTCAACTAAAATGAGCATCTGAGAACTTCTCATCAACTCTCAAGAGCATCGGATGGCCATTGTCAAGAAGTTAATGAAAATTCAAACATCTTCAATGGCTTCACCTGAACAAGTCTGTGCCCTGCTTAACACAAAAATGGCCACAATCATACTAGACATTGTGTTTACCAGTGCAGACTTACCTGACGAGGGAACAGGTCATAACAGAGCACTATACTTGAAAGCCAATGTATTGGGAAAGATTATGCCATGTGTCATGATTGATGATGGGTCAGCTCTAAACGTTTGCCAAATGTAAATTCTCCTAATGCTCGGTCTAAGCAAGGAAGCATTGAAAAAGTCTACAGCTGTTATAAAGGCCTATGATAAGTCCAAAAGGGAGTGTCATTGGAACATTCGAAGCGGAAGTTACCTTTGGGGATATCTCATCCTTTGTGCTATTTATAGTCCTCTCTATTACTTGGCCATCCTTGGTTTCATGCTCTCGAAGGAGTCCCGTCTACTCTCCATCAAAAGGTTAAGATTCCCTTTCGAGGAAAGATAGTCACTCTGGAAGCAGATAAGGCATCAACAATCACCACACTCAGCGTTGAAGACAACAACATGAGGGGTTTCACTATAGCTGCTATAGGAGACAATCATGATGAAAAGCCAAAAGAGTACTAGAGCCCATGGGCTAAGCAATACATGCAACGCTATCATATTCCAAGAACCGAACTTGGTGCACAGGGGCAAGAAGTCCCGACGTTGAACATTGGTCCAGGTGAACTTCGACCAGCAGGCTTGGGATACAAAGGACCCAGGCACTCGAAAAATAAACTTTTCAGACATAATGGATTCTGAAGGCACGACAAGGCTTCTATAATGGGATACCATAACCTGTAACTCACATGTCAAAAATGCTACCAGGTTTCGAGATCTTTTCAGACGTGGTAGATTTTCAAAAATACGGACAAGGCCCCATTACCAACATGATCCAAGAAAAGAAGATAGTGGAGCAGATAATAAACATCGTTGATATTGACTCCGGTAAGATTCTGGGAAAGGTAGACCACCCTATCCAATGCGACGAGAAGATGATAAAGAAAAATCCAGATGTGACAACTCATGAGGAGAAATTTCTCAATTCCCTTGCTGACAAGCTCAATGCTCAGCTCAACCTGATAAATGAGACTGAACAGTGGATTAAGATGGACAAAGGAAAAGCCAAGATGGAGATTGATGATGACGACGAGTAGATAGTCATGATTCCCGTAGGGCAATCATCTGCCGCTCAGCCTATCGCCAATGAAGGACCGACACCTATAGAACATGATGAGTCTTTTGGTGCTTTGTCTGATATCTTTGAACTTAATAATGTAGCTTATGATGCATTCAATAAAAGTGGAAACTTTGCTTTTTTGGATATGTTTCTGATTCTGATTCCATGCATCCATTCTAGTATACATCTAGCATTTTCAATATCAATGATGATGTCATAAAAGAAATTAACTTAAACATAAAAGAAAACCCGAAAATGGTATTAATTTCCAATCAATTATCCATTGAACAAGAGAGAGAATTGATAAAAATAATAAAAGAACACATTTCAGCTTTCGCTTGGTCTTACGACGACATGCCTGATGCTGATCGGTACATCGCGGAACCCAGGATACCAACAGATCCTAAAATCCGTTCAGTAAAACAAAAGATGAGACGTTTGCGCCCAGAATGGGCTGAGAAAGTGAAAGAATAAATCTCTAAACAGATCAACGCAAAATTTCTTGAAGTGGTTGAGTATCCCACATGGCTTACGAATGTAGTACCGGTAGCCAAGAAAGACGGAAAAGTCAGAGTATGCGTAGACTTCTAGGATTTGAACAAGGCCATGCCGAAGGATGACTTTCCTCTACCACATATAGACGTATTTGTTGATAGCGCTGCGAGAGCTGCCATGTACTCCTTCATGGACGGTTTCTCTGATGAACGTGGTGGATAAGTTTAAAATAGCTTTCATCATAGAATGGGGCACATACTACTACTGAGTTATGACATTCGGATTGAAAAATGCCAGGGCAACATATCAGCGAGCAGTCACTACTTTACTTCATGACCTAATCCACAAAGAGGTAGAAGTATACGTAGATGACATGCTAGTCAAGTCTAACACTCCCGAGGAACACCATGCTGTGTTAAACAAAGTTCTCACCAGGATAGAGAAATATAATCTGTGACTTAATCCAAGGAAATGTGTGTTTGGAGTGACGTCGGGAAAACTACTTGGCCACATCATCAGCCAGAGAGGTATAGAGATGGATCCTGATAAGATCAAAGCCATACAAGAGATGCCAGCTCCTAAGACTGAAAAGGAAGTCGGAAGCTTCTTAGGGTCAGTCCAATACGTCAGTCACTTCATTGCACAATTGACTACTATATATGAACCCATATTCAAACTCCTCAAGAAACAGCAGCCTGTTGAATGGAATAAGCAATGTTAGGAAGCTTTCGATAAAATCATAGCTTACTTGGCCAGTCCACCAGTTTTGAAACCTCCCATTCTAGGGAAACCTTTGATTCTGTACTTGGCAATTGAGAAAACATCAATAGGGGCAATGCTAGTGCAAGAACATGATGACAGAAGGGAGCATGCTATCTACTACCTCAGTAAGAAGCTACTTGAATATGAATCCCTCTATACGATAGTGGAAAAGACATGTGCTGCGATGGTGTGGCTCACTAAGAAACTACAATATTACTTCCAATCCTACCGAATACAAGTTGTGGCTAAAGTTGACCCGATGAAGTATCTCTATCAGATACCTTCCTTAACAGGCAAATTATCCAGATGGATGCTACTACTCTCTGAATTTGACATTGAGTATGTAACCAAAAAGGTCATCAAAGGAAGAGTAGTCACCGAATTCCTAGCCAGCCAACTAGTGGAATCCGAGTATTCTGAAAATTTGGAATTTCCAAATGAGCAATTGGCTGTTGTATCTGATGGCTTAGAGAAATGGACAATGTATTTCGACGGAGCTGTAAACAGAAGAGGATCAGGTCTGGGAGTAATCATAATTACCCCACGGGGAGGAATGATACCCCTATCCAAACGACTAGAGTTTGTGAATACCGATAATGGGGCAGAATACCAAGCTTGCCTGTTTGGTATGTCGACTTTGGTGAATCTGAAGGCTGACAAAATTAGAGTCATCGGTGATTCTACCCTCGTTATAAAGCATATCACAAGAGAATGGGAATTGAAAGAAGAGTCTCTCAAACCTTACTTGGAAACTGTGTGGAGAAAAGCATCGTTATTCAGTGAATGTGAATTCCATTATCTACCTAGAGAGGAAAACTAAATGGCTGATGCCTTGGCAACCCTAGCATTTATGTGGGAAGGACCCCAGGACCAACCAATGAAGCCTCTCGTTTTGGAAACGGTGAAGGCTCCATTCTATGCCTTAGCAATAGAAACTGAGGAAAAACTGGATGAACCTTGGTACACTGACATACTCAGGTATCTGAAGGATGGGAGTTACCCCAAAGAAGCCACTGAATCAGACAGAAACACACTGAGAAGACTGTCAGTTCAGTTCTTCCTAGTGAATGGAGATCTATTCAAAATATCATATAATGGTCTATTGCTGAAGTTGCTGACACAACAAGAAGCAGCAATAATGATAAAAGAAGTACATTCAAGGGACTGTGGCCCACACATGAATGGGATCATGTTAGCCAAGAAAATCCAACAGATGGGTTACTTCTGGTTGACCATGATGGCCGATTGCATACAAGAAGCTAAAACTTGTCACGCTTGTCAAATTCATGGGGATGTCAGTCATCTTCCCCCCATCAAATTACAAGGCTTAACTACACCTTAGCCATTATCAACCTGGGGCATTGACATAATTGGAGAAATCAGGCCCTCGTCTATGAATGGGCATCGGTTCATAGTTGTAGCCATTGACTACTTTTCCAAATGGGTAGAAGCGGAGTCATCCACTAATATTACAGCCAAAAAGATAGCTCGATTCATTGAGAAACACATTCTCACCAGATTCGGCTATCCACAGAGTATAATAATGGACAATGGGGTCCAATTCCAAGGTGATATTGCTCATCTGGCAAAGAAATATGGTATCGAGCATCATCGTTCATCGCCATACTGACCACAGGCTAACGGGGCAGTAGAAGCAGCAAATAAATCCATCAAGAAGATCCTTTGAAAAATGGTGATCACTTACAGGGATTGGGCTGACCATTTACCCTTTACATTATGGGGATATCAGACCAGTATCTGAACTTCGACTGGACAAACTCCATTCTCTCTTGTGTATGGGACAGAAGCAGTGCTCCCTACAGAAATGAAAGTTAAGTCCTTGCGTGTTTCTCTCGAAGAAAAATTATCGGAAGATGAATGGGTAAAAGCCAGATACGAAGAGCTAAACCTGATTGACGAGAAACATTTAGCAGCACTCAACAATATCTAGATGTATCAACAGCGTATGGCTAGGGCATACAACCGTAAGGTCAAGTGGCAAAATGTTCCACTGAAAACCGTGGACTTGGTCTTGAAACAAGCTCGGAAAATGCACACTGATGTTAGGGGCAAATTTCAACCGAATAGGGATGGTCCATATGTGGTAAAGAAGATCCTTAGTAAAGGAACAATGAAGATTATGGATATAGACGGAAATGAATTCGTCAACCTAGTCAATCAAGATAAGCTGAAACGGCGAGTCTTGATGCTCCCTAACAAGACGTTGACAAAGATGGCGAGTCTCGTTGAACCTTTCTAAAAAGGTCGCTAGCCTGCGAGTCCTGATGCTCCATGTACGATAGGCATGGTCCGGATAAATGTCAAAAGCAAGGGTGAAGTTCACAGCGACCTGAGCCCGATTAGCCCATCTTTATTCATATGCATATCGGTGAAGATAAGTCAAGGTGATGTCAGTCAATGAACATAACCTCTCCGGGAAGCATTGAGGATAACCGTATTATCTGGAAAGTCTACCGGGGGAATATGAAATGACTTCTGATAGTCCCAGTAAAACTACTGCACCTTTAGCTACATATGTAGTTACAAATAATACCATCCACCAGGGGCAAGTCCAACGAATACTCTCGATAGTGTGAGCTCCCATAAAGTTATGCCATTCCTCCAGGGTGAAATGCTTATGATCACGATCACCACTTCAAATCAAAGAGTGCCTTCCCCAGTGGCCATTCAGCCTATAATTCACTTCCTCTAGGATCGATAAAACAGCCAGCTTGTCCCACAACCATAGCTACAAAAGAGAATGTGCAAAGTGAGACAGCTGATTCTAAGCAGAAAAGGTTAGACACAAAAGAAAATAACCTACCTGGAGCAGAAGCCTGCTACCACGCGTAGTCGTTCCATCTCCATTACTAGCCGAATGAACATAAATCAGAGTCTCCGCTAAACTAAGAGCAATAGAAGAAGCTCCGTCCAGCATCTGAGAAATGATAGGCAAATATACAAAGCTGCGGATACCTATGGTGGCTTCGCAAAGAAAAACTCCCAGCAATAACAAACATGTGAGGGGCAACTAGCTGTCATCATCTGGGCCAAGACCCTGAATTATCTCTAGCTCCATAGAAAGTCTGAGACCTCCAGAATTAATACAGATCAGTCTGCGTCTATCAGTTCTCGGTAAATGGAAGCGGTTCATCAAAGCCTCAGTGAGTTCCGGGATGTGAGATGGTAAGGTAATGGGTGAGTCAGTCAGAGACATTAGCAACCCACAAAAGTCTTCATACATGGGACATAGTTCCTGATCTCCAAAGAGGAAGACATTGTCGACAGGATCCCAGCATTCTATGGCAGCATCAATCAACTCTTGTTTGATGAAGATCCGGACATACTCCTTCATGTTCCTCAAGCCACAACGCTCGAGCCTAGCCCAGCCATTGGCATTCCTCAGATAGTTGTTCAGATCACAATGAAACCTCACGTAGTCACTCATCGTCAAGCCAGATATTAGACAAAGAAGAAGAAAAGTAGCGATTCGCTATACGTATTTTACTGAGCAATCTACCAATACTGGTAGATTACCCCCACAAGATCATTCTTTATTGTTTCGATTGATGGCTAAATATGTAAAAGACACAATCAATAAGAAGAAGACATTTCATCAAAAATCCCCAACAGAAGTGGCAAACCTCTACCGTATAGTATGCTAAAAACGTTCTGTTTGCTTAAAAAAGAGAAGAGAAGAAAAAAAAGCTAAAATCTATTGCCCGAACTCCAGATCATCGAAAACCGGGTGATAACCAGTAGACGGATCATATGGATCCGAAGATCCTGGATAAGAAGGAGGCTGCTGTGAATTGGAGGGTCTCGCATTTGAAGGCTGTTGCTGCTGTGACATTCCCCCACTAAGCGGAAGCTCCGAGATCTCCCTGTTCAGCTGTTGAATATGCCCTGCAAAATAAAATGTCATCATACATATTCGTAACATTGCATCACATGCATCATGTTTAAAAATAAACAGGAATCAGAAAACTTACGATCATCTCGGCACTATGCCCCATGATAAATCGCTGCATCCCCTGATAATACCTCCAATCAGCGGTACTATAAACCACAGGAACCTAAAAGCAAAATTTGTTATCAGCTATCAATTCAAAAAAGATAAAAAGGCATAAAGTCGAGAACGATACTCACATGAGTAGAATCGGCATGGATATAAGTCACAGGCCTGCTAGGATTGTAGTATGGCTCGATCACTGGCACGTAGGTACTCCCGTCTGGCCTAAAAACCGTGAAGGCAAGCTGATCTGGGTGCATACTCTGTGACCAGGGACCACAACTGAGTCAGCTCAAGCCGCAGTGGAGGAAACAAAAGAACTTGTGGGCTTGCTCCTAGTCCTCTTCCTACCCTGATGATCCTATTTCAAAGCAAACATAAACACAAAGTCAGGATGCAAATACTTTAGAAGTTAAGAAAATGAACAAGGATAGTTCAGATGAAAGCCTACCATCACTCTGGTAGCGCCACGCGAACCCGAAGGACCGGATCCACCCGATAGACCAGCACTGTTCGAGGGACCACCACTACCTAGGGGACCATCACCTCTGCTGGAAGATGCCCTGTCGTTCCTATCATCCTCATATTTAGCCGGGATAGGCTCAGGATCCACGTCCTACCAACCGAGAAGTCGAGTCCGACAGAACTCCATATAAGCCCCGCGGCTAATTACCTACCCCACGTGGCACGCATGTAGCGTGCCACGCTACGGGTGTAACGGTCACAAATATGACCGTTACACCCGGGGAATTGGCCCTGCGGCCAATTCCCAGGATAAAATGGTAAATTTACAATTTTACCCCACTTTTCAATATTTTCAATCTGTTTTCAGTTCCGGTTTCAACCGAGCGGATCAAAAAAAGTTCTGAAACACGCACCAACATGCTTTTCACTCATCAAAATTTTTTAAAATTTTCAAAATTAATATTCTCGGCCCCGCGCCATTCCAAAATAATTTCTAAATTGAAAATTCTTCGCCCTCGTTAACATTTTAATTGAAGGGGTAAAATATTTTGTTTCAAAATTAAAATATCAACTCATGCATTCACACAATGTTTTACGGTTTCTTTCGCATACTAGAGAATTTTTCTATGGATCAAATTTCCTATATTCGAGGGGCAAAATGTTAGCACAATCCGCTAGACCCGATGAGGAAAATTACCAACTTCGCATCACGGGAATGAGAAGAGTTGTACAAGCCGAATTTTCGTATTTATCCGTCAGTCAAAAATCTGAAAAACCCTAAAAATCGTGTCCAATTTCTCAAAACGGACCGAAAACTCGGAAAAAATCAAAACCGAATCAAATCGGGCCCCCACCTAACCATAGCTTTCCCTGATTTGAGGGATTTTTATCCCTGCGTAATTAGCCCACGAGCTATTTACATAGGGGTAGCATCCCCCAAAATCCGGGAAGCTAGGGGAGCTACCCCTAGATAGATAAATAGCCCGCTGGCTATTTACCTATGTGAATACTCGATTTTTCGGCTTGAAAATTCAGTCGAAGGACACGAAGAAGCTCCGGTGAAAGTCTCCATAAGGATGCCAATATACCACTCAAAACGTCCGCAACAGAATGAGGATCGCGGAGGTGAACTCGAAATCTTTTTCGGAGGTCCGAAACTCCCGAAAATTGCGAAAAACGTGAAAAATTGCACCGAACAAGCGTCCGACCAGCCGCGCTGGCAGCGGCGCCCAGTCACCAGCGACGGTGACCAGTCACCAGCGACGGTGACCAGTCACCGGAGAAGGCGACCAGGTTCTGTCTCCGGCGACCAATCACCGGAGATGCTAGATCCCAGTAGCAGCTAGATCCCCTTTTCGCCTATAAATAAGCCTCTCATCCTCAGTATTCTGGGTCCCGGACTATTCGGAGTAATAGTATTCTTCTCTCTAAGTCCTTATTCGATCTTTTCGAAGCTTTCTGTCTGTCGACCCGAGTCTTTAATTTCGAATTGCATTTGAATTGCTGCCCGATTAAATTTTAACTTAAACTAAAATTTAATTGAGTTAATCTGGATTTGA
>CAOJBI011233845.1:0-10852 GCA_948277035.1 Euphorbia corollata | reverse complement strand
TTATCGAGATAATCTTGCTTAAACCTGAATGATTGTACAAAATCTATATGTAAACTTAAAATTTTTTTATACAAAACTTTCACCCGGGACAATGTATTTGACACAAATACCACTTGTAAAATACATGAATAAATAACATAAATTATTGTACATTATCGATTTAAAACTAGGGTATAAGTTTTTAACACGATATTTATTACCGAAAACAACCCGTGAATTATTCAGAGAATAAATCAAATAGGATAACACCATTATTACATATAACCTAAATGATTGTACATTATCTCATAAAAAACTAAAATCGACTTACAACTACAAGATACCAAAATTTTTATCGAATTATAAGATACCAGTTTTTATGCGACATAACTAACGAAACAATCAGCTTGACACAAATATTTTCATAAAATAAATTAAATAATCACATGATCATTACATATATAATAATTAATTATTGTACATTTTCTAATAAAATCCTAATCCAAGTGGGTAGGTTCCAATTCCTAACACAACACTGTTACCAAGACAACTCCCCTTGACACAAACATTATTCATAGAACACAGTAAATAAAATAACACCATTATTACATAATAACCCCCAATTCATTGTACATATATCTCAAAAAAAAAAACCTAACAATTGACTTAAAAACTAGGGTTCCAATTTCTTACATGACGCAAATACCCAAACAACCGGCTTGATACCAAAAGAAATCACTCATTTAATTCATTAAATAGCACAACACAATTATTACACGAATAGCCTGAATTATCGCAGATGATGTCATAAATAGGGGAATTAAAACACAGAATTATCATGTCATAATTAAAATCAAAGAAATGAGAGTAAGATCAAAATTGAACTCACAAGTATGGAGGCATTTATTAATGGTAGTAGCATCTCTGTATAAGTTATTACACAGAGAACAAGTTAGGCAAGCGGCAACCTTTTGTGGGTCTACTGATCTCCCAATCTGGCCAGGCATTTTCTCCTGCGTTAAAATCGAAACAATTAAGAGAATGTTAAAGATGAAACTGTTCGATTCAGACAACGGGATCGGCGGCGACTGTTCTTAATTAACTGTGGTTTTCTTGACATGAAAACTGTACATATATATACTGTCGTTCTTGGGGGGTTGGTAGGTTTGACGAAGACAGCGAGGAATGTTAGAGTGCGCCTACCGTGAAGGGAATTATTACCCTGCGCACATTGTATTGATTTTGAATGGTTTGCATTTAGTTGTTGTTGTTGAATGGTTTGCATTATTGTTACAGAGTTATTTTTTGGTTGTTGCTGATAATTTTTTGTTTTTGTGGTCAATGATATTTTTTGTTTATGAAATATTTATCATCAGTCAAAAACAAACATTTGAGATAGTTGTTTTGAGTAATTATATAATGAGATTATTAGTGTGAATATATAGTCTCTCAATACATATTTCGACATGTGTACCGTGTAAATGTGCGTTGATTCATTCATGTTGGTTGGCATTTGCATGAATAAGTTACCAAAAGAGGGGTTATTTATTTGAATTTTATTGCCGTTTCTGATGGTGGCTAGCTGACAGGTGTCGTTGCATGGCGTATATGGTAAGCTGGTAACCGTAGCTAATATCAGGCGCAAGTTAGTATGTTGCACGTGTGTTTCACGTAAGTGTAGAGGTGAAAATCTAAAGAGATTTATCATGGGTTAACTCAAGAACCTTCACTCTCACTGTATTATTTGTCATTTGACAAATTCATGTAACTTCATTTAAGCATAAACACACTTTTCTTAAAAAGACAATAGAAAATGATTGGCTTTTTTATATAATATCGTTAAATCTACACTGTCAAATATTTTATCAGTAAGCAGGATGATGTCAGTTATTTGTGTCGTTTTGTTGACAAATAAGTTATTATATTCAAATTATAGAAAAAATATATAACTACGACTGACATCTTAGATGTTACGTGTGTAATTGAGTTATAATATTCCAATACAAATCTCACTACAATTAATTACTAACTAGCTAGATAGAGTGTATTTATAATTTTCATGCCTAGTATATGGCTTCAACTAGAGATACGCCGACAAGAACCGGCACACATTGTGGTTATATTAACCGAACTAGAGCCTTTGAAGGTAAAAATTAATACTATTGAGTATTATATTCTAGTCATCAAAATTTTCCTTGTCAAACATGTTCCCCATAAAAAACACTAAATAGCTAGTTAGCATGTTTGTTATGTATTTGCATGTTGATATTATTAATAATAGGTTTAGATGTACTCCAATTGCAAATCTGTTTCATAAATTAAGCAAGATTAAAGAATTTGTAAATGTATAATTCAGGTTTTGTTAATATTATTGGTGTACATTTGGAACCTTAGCTTCCGAAGAATTTAATGACTTGAAATGAATTCCTTCCAAACTAAGAGTCTAGAACATAATAACAAATAGATGTATTATATTTACTTCAATAAATAATTTTACATTTGGTAAATGAAAATTGTATAGAATCATTAGATTTGATACAAAAGTTATTTAGTTCACATGGCCCGATATTTTTGAGACAATATATACAGTGAGTGAAGATGGTTGAAAAATATTGTTCAACAAATTTAGATATATATATATATATATATATATATATATATATATATATATATATATATATATATATATTTGTTACAAGACTAGATGGTTTTTTATTACAATATTGGAATATATTTTTAAAAAAAAAAGAATTAAATGATTGTTTAGGTTTGTTATGATCACTTTGTTTTTCATAAAGTAAAACAAAGTCAATATAGAAAAACTCCAAAAACACATATAAAAATTTCTATGTAAATTTTAGTTTTTTAAGGATTAACATGTAGTTCCAATATTGACATGGGATCCATTTATAATTTTAATAGTTTCACATTTATTTTAAGTATGCATTTATAATATTATTTTACAAAAATTATAATGTGACTTCATTATTAGTGGTGAAATGTTGGGTGCAACAATGATGGTGAAGGGATGAAGGTGGTCATGGTGGTAGTGGTTGCGGTTGCATAGGTGCGGTGACAACAGCGGAGACGAAGGTGGAAAAAGCAATGGTAATGGTGGTATAATATAAAGGAGGTGGTGGTAGCGATGGTGACGGTATAATAATAGTGTAGTGCTAACAGAGGTGATGAAAGTAAAAAAGGAGGTTAGTGCGGAGATTGTGAGATACATTTGCGTATGTAGGCGAGTTGATGGCTGCAATCGAATCCATTGATATGGCTTGGCGTAGGGGCTGAAACTTTTTATGGTTAGAAAGTGACTCAACATATGTGGTCAATCTTGTTCGAACCGGTAGTACGATGGTCCCTTGGATGATTCGTCCGGTGTGGATACGATGTTTATCCCATATTAACTCCATGCACGTGGTAGCAACTCACATTTATAGAGAAGGGAATGTCGTGGCGGATTGCTTGGCAAATTATGGTCAAACCTTAGATATTATCACTTGGTGGGACGAGATACCGTCTTTTTGTTCGGAGCTTTATATACACGATCGCTTGGGTAGATGTAACTATCGCTTTTCTTAGCTTTGTTGCTTTTGGTTATTCGGACAACTTGTCATGTTCCTTATTTTCGGCTCAAACTCTTGTATTTTCTTTCATTCTTTAATAAAATTATAATAGTGGGGGGGTTTTAGGTAGTGGGGAAGGGCTTGTCTCCTGTATTGCTCCGTCATGTGTACGTCTCCGGATGTTATGTAAGCGGCGGTTCATTGGGGGGCGTACGTCACCCTCGCTTTCTTCTTCCTGTCCCCTCTATAAATTTTTACTAAAAAAAATATATAATACTTGCCTCGTAGAAAGTAAGCAAATGAAAACAAGCACAAGCAATTATCTCTACTCCCCCTCACTTCATCTTCTAGTATGCTACGCAAATTTATCCCTGAAATTTTTTTGTGAGCAAGTATGTAACATTCTCTTAAAAAAACACAAGGGCCTTCCTTTTATTTTACTTTTTTTCTCCACTTCAGTGTGAGAGGGACTTCCATGTGTGCTGCCTCCACGAAAGTAGATCTTTGGGATCTAACAGTAAGTCTATATCTATATAAGATTTAGTCTCTTTTGGTATGGCAAGGAAGGATGTTGATTTTTCTGCACATTTATTAGCAGGGGATCCCAAAGGATGGATAGTTCTGTTCTAATGATTTCAATCAGATCTTTGTTGCTCCACAGAATTTTGTTTCCAGTGGAGCACAAATGATTCCTTTTCTGCAGTAAAATATAATCTTAAGAAAGCATGCTGAGAGAGGACTACATATTGACAGGTCTACAGAAGAGGGGAAAAGGTCACAGTAGAGATGATACTGTATGGACCTGCTTATTGAAACTATATCTTGGTTTTGAAACTGAAGAACACGATTGTTCAGGACATCCGTACCAACAATTTTCAAAGGTGAACTACACAAACAGACCATGTTCTTAGTTTGGTATAAAAAATTGGCACTTATTATATATTGTGTTTTTGGCAGGATTAACCCCAAGAGAAGAGTATAGTGACCCTTGACAACAGAGAATGGCCCTGGAATTCCTATTATTAAACAACCTGCAACACCAAAATAAGAAAAAATTGAAATACAAGAGCGCGACATAGAGGATGTATTTAATGATGATACCAATGATGTAAATCTGAACATGGAAGAGTTTGTGAAAGTTCAAACTGCATTTTTTATGATCAATCTGATCATAATGTGGCCTTTATTGATTTCAAACGATCTAATTGGCAGTTAATTGGGCCATTGCTGCTGCTAGTGCTATGGCCTGCTTTTGGTGGGCTACTTGTATGAAGTAATGAAATCGATTTCGTCCACAGCCTCAGTTTGAAGTTCCTCCAGCTTGGCGAATTCAATTGGAGGAGAGGGAAGATCTTTTAAAAGGAAGGATGTTGTTTTGTTTGGCAGATCTTCGGAGATAGTCACAGTTTTGATAGCAGGGTACAAACACTGCAATTCAGTCCTTCCCGTTGAGCGAGTTGATGAAGCTGTAGTTTGATTAAAGTTTGAGTTTGCATTCATGGTGATTTACAGATAAAAAAGGGAGAGAGAATGAAATACAATGACATAATTTGGCAAGCTAAAAGATTGAATCAATTCTTCTTTGGAAAGGGCTAAAGAGATGTTAAGAATTATATAAGGGCCTATGTCTTGTGTCAGACTTGAAAATACGAGCCTGTGAAGTCCCCTGGATTGTCGAACCGCTGCCAATTCCAGAGCATATTTGGTCAGATATTGGTATGGATTTTGTAGAGGGATTGCCTAAATCTTTTGGAAGGGAAGTGATTTGGGTAATAGTGGACAGGTTGACTAAATAGCACATTTTTTGGGTTTGAAGCACCCATGCATTCAGTTCTGAATCATTTGTCAAGCTTTATCTTTGTGAAATTGACAAGCTTCATGGGTTTCTTTCATCAATTGCTAGTGATAAGGATCCGATTTTCCTTAGTTTGTTTTGGACAGAATTGTTCAAGCTGCAAGGGGTCCAATTGGCAAGGTCCACAGCCTATCATCCTTAAACTGATGGACAGACGGAGGTGGTAAATAGATGTCTTGAAACTTATTTGAGGTGCATGTCTGACAAAAATCCCAGGCAATGGTACAGTTGGTTGTCATTGGCAGAGTGGTGGTACAATACTACATTTCATTCTGCTATCAACACTACACCATATGGAGCTGTCTATGGTATTGCACCTCCAATACATGTGCCTTATGTCTCTGGTGATTCTCAGTTAACTTTTGTGGATCAATTGATGATAGATAGAGAGATGGACCTGCAGTCTGTGAAGTATCACTTGGATCAAGTACAGAAAAGGATGCAACAGCAAGTGGATAAGGGCAGGACTGAGAGGAGCTTCGCAATTGGTGAAATGGTTTTTGTGAAGCTTAGGCCTTACAGGCAACAGAGTGTTGAGTTGAGACTCAATAACAAGTTGGCTCCTTTGTATTTTGGTCCATTCAAGATAGAGGATAAAATCAGAGCTGTAGCTTATCGGCTATATTTGCCAACCCATTCTTCCATACATCCAGTTTTTCATGTATCGCAGTTGAAAAGGCAAATTCCAAGTGAAGTTTTAGCTATCTGATGCTGGGACAGTGCGAGAGGAAGAGTACCATCTGCTGTTTTATAAAGAAAAATGGTTAAAAGAGGCCATCAAGCTGCAGTCAAGCTTTTATTTCAGTGGAAAGATGAGGATGTGGCCAGGCGCTACTTGGGAATTTGCAGATGAAATGGAACAGAAATTTCTGATTTTGATTTTGCACCATAATTTCAACAATTTTTCTGTAATATTCCCATTTGAGGTCGATTAGGAGGAAAATTAGCGTCTGATTTATGGTCGTCTCTAAATTTATTGAAATATTGACGCTATGAGGTCGATATGGAGTCCCTATAATATTTTTATATATGAATTATCTTTATTGTTTTTAATCTCTAATTTATTACTCAGAGCCCCCATTATATTATCAATATTATCAATTATACTCTTAATAAAATATTCTCTCATACACTTTTACTCCCCATTATTAACTACATCCGCCCACTCTAAACAATGATTAGAAATACAATTGAAGGCATTAACGTAAAACTCATGAGCCTCTTCATCACAACTATAAAAATCAAAATCCGAAATAGCTTGGGTCTTGTAGCCACCATTAAATCCAAACTCAGTCTCCTCATCACTAACTCAGAATCTAAATTCCTGAAAAAGCTTGGGTTGGCTGCAATGAATTTCTCTCATCTTTCTTGTTATTTAAAGATTTTCTGGCCGTGTTGCTCTGGGGATTTCACTTCACATATATTATGAATGTTAGATTTATATAGTATTCTACATATTTCCTATTCGATTCAGAGTTCATTTTCTGGTAAGCATTCTTTTCAAAAAATCACCGCTTGGGCACATTTACCAATCAAACTCTCTGCCTTCAAGTAATAATGGTGGAGGGATGGGTTTTCTGGCTTTCGATGGGGCACGTGCCAAAGGTTCCGACAAGGGTTTTTCCAAGTTCAGAGAAGAAAATAGCGTATGATGAAGGATGAAAGAACCATTCTTCAAAGGCCCCTTTTTAAGTTTTTGTATTATTTTTCCACATGTCTCAAATTATGAGGGTTGGGCTTGATATAGGTTCGGACAAGATGACCTGAGTTCAGAATTGCTCTATGCGTCAAAGTACTATTGTTCTTTAATAGCATAAGGATGCTACCTAATTGAAACAGACAATTTGACAGATTCTCCTTCAGCATCATGGCATCACAATAGCTTGTGATCATTGTGTAGTTGATGTTTTCAAAGCCTAAAACTGATATGTCATTCTCCAAATATATATGCTTAAGACTTCAATTAATTTAGCTAACGTGAGAAGACATAGTTTTGAATATTAATCTCATAGTCAATTATGTGCTTAAAAACATATGAAGAATAATACGAAGCTTTTATTTCATGTGATGTAAGTCATAAATTCTTATATTCTTCCAAAAGCTATGTTGCAGTGCTGAAACCTGAAGAAAAAGAAAGTATATAACAAACTTCTATAGACTACCTACAAAAGAAAAGAAAAATAACAATTATGTATATAAGTAAAAATTTCCTCCTAAGAGCGCAAAAGATTATCGGAACCCGTAACCATAAAGCACAGTCTTAGCATTTGTTCATTGCTTACTTTGCATATCAATTTGATCACTGAAGCACCATTTGATTAGTTGTGGGTGGATGATTCTCTCCGGATATATCAAGTAATGCTAAATTGCATACATAGTTATTAGGAACATCAAGATGATAAGCTTGTTCTACGACCTTCTTGCACTTCCCGTTTTCGAGTACACCTATTCCCATAATAAGTCCAACGATATATTTATAATCTTCCCATTGGACTATCTCATACCCTTCCTTGTTAAAACCTAGAATACTTCTCACTATGCAACTAGGTATGCACACTGTGTAATCTTTCTTCCATTTCTTCTCGTTCACATCCATAACCTGTATATGGAAAACAGGACTTGTTCCAGTAGTTGTATCACTCCTAATAACAGCAATTGACGACTCTGTGTGTTCTCGTAAATGCAATGTCAATCGACTCAGAGAATCCCAACCGTCAGGTAAGCTAATTTTACTAAAAACTTCATCTTTAAAGTCAAAAACTCCCAAAACATTCCCTATGCTGATCCAATACAACGAACCCTTAGCGTAAACTCTAATTTTCCAAGTGAAAGTGCAGATGCTAAGTTTAATAAAATCATCTGGTAGAGCAAGATTCTTCCAAGAATTACGTTGGAGAGAGTAGAGCTCAGCCTGACCTCTATCATTAACGAATAAAACCTTGTAATCAGAGGTCTCATTAACAAAGCCCAAACCAAGTACACCAAACATATTCAATGTAGAAATTGGGTTAGGGAGAGTTAGGGTTTTTCCAATGGATGGGTTCCACAGGATAAACGGCATAGATTCAAAACAGAACAGGCAGACCAAGGAATTACAGCAATTACTAACATGAAAACGAAGATCTTCGTCCTTGACTGGGAAATCGAGAGGCATGTATTCGTCTAATTCAGCGTTGTTGTATCGCAGAGAGAATTTTAGTTCATAAGTAATACAATCAAGGAAACGTAGGATGATTAAGGGAGGATTAATTCCGTAAAGGAGGGAATGTTGATTATAGGTATTAATGAAGAACTTAGAATGGACAAGACAGTAGATTGATTTGTTTATCAAAGTAGAACGAATGACATCTTTGACAGGGAGATTTAAAAGGATTCTTACCACAATTTCTGAAGGCAAATCATCCCACATCTTTGATATCCGAATAAGCCCTAACCTGTGAAACACTTAAGCTCACGTGTATTATTAAAAGTACGTGCAATATATACATACAAGATATTCCAAAGTAGAGATTTACACAAAATAGGAATACTATAATACTAAATAAGTAGGAATGTTTGACTAAATAAGAATTATCATACGGTGATATTGCATTCCTATGTAGCTACTAATATTAATTAGTCAATATTCCCTTGCCCGAACCTACCACTAATTATTATAATAGTCTGGGATTATGAGATCGTAAATTTATTTAAATCAGAGTTAATTAATAAGAATTTTTAATAGATAATAGATAATACTGGGTATGAACATGACTGTTCATTGAATTTTGATCATAGATAATACCAGTAATGAATATTGACAAATCAATAAATATGTAACCATAGATAATACATATAATTTGATATTGATAAATAAATAGTCTTGTTTTGATTTTGACCCAGAATATAGTTTCAAGATAACATTTGATCTTGTTAATTTTTTGGGCAAGTTTTAAAAATTTATGGTTTGGAATATATATTTATAAGTTTACCCCAAACTTAACATTGCCCGTTTCATTATATATTATTTTAAAGTTTGGATTCACAAACTAATTTACGTCATATGTATACTTTGTTTTCCCTCTCAAGATCTCGCGATTCCTAACTAAATGGGAAATAATTCTCCCTGAAAATTAAATCTCTCTGCTCACTACCAAAATTCTCTCTGCAATATCGCGATTTTTCTTCAAAAGCAACAATTATCTTCTCTCTTCTCTACATTTTCAAGATATATAAGGTTTTTGCAATTTTACATTTGAAAAGTTGCATAAAAAGATTTAGTTTTGTTTTTGCAATCGATTTGAAATTTTTCTCTCAATCTTGGCAGGATGGACCAAATTCTAGTGTTATTGCATTGCTATGGAACATGGACTGACGATTACAAATTCAACGGATACAAAGTTGCAGAAGTTATGATTTTGAGTTCTTCAAGTGAGCACTATCCCATAGAAGATATATTGCAAGGAACAATGTTGGTGTTGTATAAAAGTGTTACAAATTTTAAGAAAAAATTGATTTTCCGCAACACATATCAACAAGTGTAGAATTGGTGTTGCAGTAACTAAAAAAGTGTAAAAATTTCACTTTTTCCGCAACACCTTTCATGTATTATTGCAAAAAACACTACTGAATAATGAAAAGTTAGCGGAGGGAACTTCTCCCATTTATTGTTTTCAACGGAAATAAAAATATTAGAAAAATAATAAAATAAATATTTTCTATATAAGGAAATCCTATAAATTTCTTAATCTTTTTTCTCTCTCCATTTTAACTTTTTACTTGTCCGCCCGTATGACCTTATACCGTAAACCTAGCTCCACTCCACCGTTCTCTGTTGTCATCGGCGCCATTCACTAGCAATCTCCATGCCGTAAGTCCACTGCTATGCTTTATCTTTCTTTCAATTTCTATTTTACTAACCTTGAGCTTTATTGAAATTAGTTCTCCCTTTCTTTTTTCAAATTTCAAACGTAGAACATGACGTTCATCGGAACTTCTCACTTCACCGCCTCTAGTTGATGTCATTTCTTAATCTTTCACACCTCTTCCGACATCATTCAACAATTTCAGGTTAGTTTCTTGCTTTGTTCCATTTTCTTTCAAATTGTAGGATTTAGGGGTTTATTTTTTATAATGGAATTGAAATTGAATTGGGTTGAATTGAGAAATTTGGATTCAGTTATTATTTTTAATTGCTTAGGGTTTATGCGAAGGGGATACTGGTTCTGCCTCTCAGGAATTCTAGGCTCTGATTTTGTCTTAAGGTTTTATGGTTGTAATATAAGTCCTCTTTGAGTATCAGAAATCTGCCTTGTAACTATTTATTTCTTTTTGTTTTTCCTTAACGATATTTTATTGCTGCAGTTTATTGATTTAGTATGTTCTATATGATGGAAGTTGAAGGTTTTAGCTTGTTTGCTATTCAGGTAGCTCTTGTACAATCGTGTTCAAATGCCTTCCAAGGTCTTCA
>CAOJBI011232878.1:0-13812 GCA_948277035.1 Euphorbia corollata | reverse complement strand
CTTTAAACTTGATAAATTTGTATCCAACATCCTCTCATGCTGATATGGTAACGCGTGTGTTGATAATAATATTGACGGACGCGTGAAGTTTTTATGTTGATAGTTAAAAAATAAAAAATTAACAATTTAAACAATAATCATCTCTTACTGAAAAAAATCGCTAATGAAAAATTCTTTGAACCAAAACATCAAACACTTTATTCATAACAACAACAATGACAGATATACATATAAGGTTTGAAGAGAGCCATGATTACGAGGGAACTAAGAATAAGGGAAGGAAATTGATAGTTCTGAGAGAGTCGATGATTGTATTTATCTTGTTTTGTTTTATTTTTAATTTTAAGATAATTTTAATAACGTACATGTCATTAACGTGGCTTAAATTTTCGGTATATTTTCATATCAACATGCATGGCATTTACATGTTAACTTTTCAAACCGGATAAGAGCATAAAGGAAGAAAGCAAATTGAAATTGAAATTGGGGGCGACAAAAGTGAAAAGTTTTTAAATTTAGAAGGTAAGTATGCATTTGATCATATCTAATCCATTTAGGTATAGGTTTGGTGTCAATGTGTTTTCTCCATCCGAATATCCAAAATTTTAAAGATTTGTCAAATGTATCAATCATCACTGAACTTATCCAAAATAGTCATTTGTAAGTAGGGGTGTGCAAATGGTTCGGTAACCGAATTACCGAACCGAATAATAAATTTGGTTCGGTTATTTTGAAAATTCGGTTCGGTTCGGTTTGTGATTTTTGAAAAATTTCGATTTTCGGTTCGGTTCGGTTTTACTGTGAAAAAAACCACGATAACCGAACCGAACCGAAATTTTATATATATATATGTATATTATATATATATAACTCTGCTAAGCCTAAACCCATTGGCCATTTATTTACTTTGGATATATTAAGGCCCTAACCTAAACCCAATTTACCCAAGTCCCAAACCCGCAGCAATTCCCCAAATCACAAATTGTAAAATCCAAATCCCTAATGGAGTAATGGTATTTCTTCTCACTCACCGCCGTCGCGTACCTCTCCATGATTCCCTAGGATGTGAAGGAGAAGGCTACTAAGGATAATGCGCCGCTGGTTGATGTTACTCAGTTTGGTTACTTCAAGGTTTTGGGGAAAGGCGTTTTACCTGAGAATCAGCCGATCGTTGTCAAGGCCAAACTTGTTTCCAAGATTGCTGAAAAGAAGATCAAGGAAGCTGGTGGAGCCGTCGTTCTTACTGCTTAGGTTAGGGTTTGTGTTATTATGCTTGTTATAATTATGTTTTTGATATGTATCAGAGATTTTTTTGGTATAATGACTGGATATTTAGAGATTATAATGATGGATGGCATTTTTGGCATTGATATTTGATTCGGATTTTGCTTATGAAAACTTATTTCTTGGCATCTGAAATTTTGTCGTTGATTTGAACATTGCTGGTTAATTCATTCGGTTTATTTAGCTGATGGTTTTACGTGCACTTGGGTGTTGAAGATGGGAATCTAATGGATGAGTATTGTTATCAGTATTTGTGGACATTTATTTTTTGTCTAAAAATTCGGTTCAATTCGGTTTTAACTGAACCGAATTATTTTTTTTCGGTTTGGATATTTCGGTTTCAACAAAATTTCGGTTCGGTTCGGTTGATAAAATTTTCGTTATTTGGTTTTCGGTTAATTCGGTTCGGTTCGGTTCGGTTTTAACCGAATACTCACCCCTACGAGTAAAGCAGAAAATCAAATAAGTTGGAAAAAAGATGCAGAAGACTATTAGTGTTAGCTAGCATGATCATTTCAGTTTCAGTGTGTGCTCATATTCACAAATGTAATTGTTTCCTGAACTTCATAGAATGACACTAAATCAAAATTAAAATGAGGACATTAAGACCCCCATGGACCTTCTCTCGTGAACCTCCATGGGGGTTAAGATCATTCAATACAATACGACAATAATGCAAGCTACACAGACTGGGTTACAGCAGGCGAACCGCGTGATTTAGCAACTACAAAATTCCAGTTCAAGTCCACCATCACGGCTATAGACCTTTCACAGTAAATTTTAAATATAATAGTATTGTATACATCTAAATATGATCGACATCAAATTTCTAATTAATGCAGCCACTTTTTACGTTGATTTTACCAGCACTCACTTCTAATATGAAGTACATTCAATAGGTGACTAGCAATCTAACTAATACCATATAAGATATCAGTGTTGTGCCACCTCAAGCTAGAGTCAAATCTGAGTCCCAAAACTGAGAGTATGGCATTCAAGATTTCTCATGTTAACCTGCAATATAAGATTAACCGTTAGTCTAAGAACAGAATAAATAATTTTTATTAAGATGCAGGGGATATTGACATATATTAAAAATGAGACTTGTATTCCCACAAGTCCTATCCTCTGACCACATCTAAAGCATATATTCCAAGAAAATGCAATCTATTACTCATTTCGCTCCCCATGGCTTACGCATTTGTTTTTAAGAACATTAATTTGCCAATTTCGAGTGCGCGTATTATCCCCTTTGACATGAAAATTTCTTTTGCTTCTTCAATGCATGTTATAATCACATCTATTCTTCCAAAATACAATTATGCAAGACTTATAAAGTAGAAGCAATACCCGTGTATATCCATTTTGATTTCAGGGTTAGTTTAACCCCTTTTATAAATTCTAACATCATGATATAGAAAACGTTACCATGACAGCTACTCCAGTCTCTCCAAATTTCAGAATGGAAATGAGCCTCACTAGTTGTCCTTCTGAACCTGCACATTGAAATGAACATTAGTCTGTCTCTTATTGAAGAAAGTAAATTTAACTGAAAGAGATCCTATTACTTATTTGGCCTAATCTGACCAATTCTCAACAGTTTTGTCAAATTCAAAAGCCTTTGATGAATTAAAACAGGACTGGTGACAATAATCTAGTAGAGAATGGCGTTGAGTTAAGTAGGCAACTAGTCACATATAAGTATCACATTTTTTGTTCATATGTCTTTAAGAATCAAGGTTTACTAACATCAATTGGTCTTGACAACTCTTCATAATAGCAGTTTTAAGCTTTTTGATATTTCAAATGCCAGTTCTTAATGTTCGGTTACAATTGTTTTTAGTTATTTCGGAGACAAAATAATATCATCAAAAACAAAGGGCATCGCCAAAACCGCCTGAAATTCTAAAATATTTTTCTCAACTTTACAAACTTTCAAATCGATTAACTATTAATTAGATATTTATTTTGTTTTGGCATAATAGTAATAAGTTATATTAAAATAAAGGTCCACAACGATCATATTAGGCAGCTTTAGACAGAGAGTATAAATTGATTTAATGATGAAATGTGAGAGAGCAAGTAAAAGTAAAAGAAAGCATAGGAAAAGAGTCACTCACCTATCTTTTTCTCTTGTTCTGATTCGGCTGTAAATGTAATTCTAGCTGGGTTTAGAAGCAGCGGTTTGCTTGAAAGCTACAGTGGGAGCAATTCTGCAGCTCCTCCTCTAATGTTCAAGAACAAGTTAAGCAGCAAACCAATCAAGTTTCTCGAAATTGCTTTGGTCTCCAATTATTTTTCCTCCAAATAGAACTGATTCAACATTCTTCTGCTTCAACATCCCCTCTGCTATGGCAATCAACATTTTCACATTGTTAGGACCAGAGTCTGTGTCCACATTGGGCCCACACCTGCCTAAGCTGGACCCATTTGCCTGTCACACCAATATCAATTACTATTACCAATCATCATATATATATATACACACACACATAGGTTATTCAATTTACCTACAACATTAAAAGCCAGTCATATTCGAGAAAGCACCTAGTCAATTTGCCAAAAAGACATTAAATTTACAGACTTGAGGCCAGTCTGTTTGGTGCTTTTACTAATTGTACAGATTTGTTCCTAATTAACCTACATTAACATGAATATATATCTCAACAATGGAGTTAATTAGTGCTTTTATTTCTCTAAATTTAAAGGCTAAAAGGTCATAGTACTAATTAGGGTAGATTGTGAATCTTAAACTGGGAAAAATGGATGACATGAAATTGAAGAATTGTAAGGGTCCCCTCCCTTACTCATAGGTAGCTAACATTATGGTAGTCCAAGAATGGCAACATCAAGGACACTGTCCTTGGCATTTGACATCAAATAAAGTATACCTAGTACCTGAACCTAATAATAAAAGGTTCAAGCTAATAATGGTAAGCATGTTTACCGTTAACTACTATATGAATTTAAATCATTATATGTAAACCTCCCTACTCATGACAAATTCAAGCCCCATTTCTATTCCCCTAATTGGTAGAAACATGGGCAGCACAGGATTTAGATCTCCTGTACCCATTAACTTGTCCCCTTTTCAATCTTTGCCATGTATCTATTTTCTTACATATGTGACAACAGAAAATTAATTTTAAATTTTAAATTAAATGAAAAAAGGAAAAAATTGGAAACATGGCAAAAATTAAGTTGGGGACAGAGGTTGGTTATAGATTAACAGGGACAGCAAATTTTCTCCTAGCAGAAGAGATTTTTAAAAAAGTTAATCACGATTCATCCAGCTAATATTTACACATAAAAGGAATACTTACCAAAGCAATACTATTCAGATATTATTCCTAACTTGGGAAAAGGAAAAAAAAAAAGATAATTCAGAATTTGTGGGTTGGGTGGCTAAATAATCCAGTTACCAACTTCTAAATTTGTACCTAGCCTTAGAGAAGAGTCAGCTGGCAATAAATCATAATATCAAAGTTGATTACTAATATTCACTAGTCTGGCTAAGTATTTGGACCCGCAAACACAATCTTTATTTTGTCAATCGAAGAAAATATGAAAACTTCAATTTGGCTGTAAATCTTTTACAAGTAACATTCATTAATAACTCATGTATTGACCACAAGATGCAATATTGACATAAACCCTCACAATTTAACTGTCTAAGCTTGAAGAAAACGCCAAATACATACCAAAACACTAACTATACTTGGCCAAAAAAAACTAAATGCCCAATGCCACACATCACATGCAACCCAACAGAGATACAATGAGGTCCCCCCATTGGTTCTCTTGTATTCAACTCTCCCATGTCTAAATGAACAAGATTTTAATAGGAAAATCCTATTTTTCAGTTCAATGCCACAAAAAACAGCTAATAAAAAACCAGAAGAAAACACTGCCACTAATGACCCATTACAATGTGTCTCAGCAGAATTGAAACCCAATAACACAAACATCACCCCCAAATATCGTCATAGCATATGGGCTAAATGCACCAATCAACCCCTCCCCCCGGGAACTAATAAAAAAAAAAAGTAAGTTGTTATCCAGAATTTTAAAAAATTCCCGATACACCCATGAACTTGAAAAAATATATCAGTTTGCCCCCTCAATATCACGTGTGAACTTCTGGTTGAAGATGGAAATCAGAAAAAAAAATGACACCTTGAAGTTCAAGTTAAATCAACTTTAAGTTAGGAACTTAATTGTGGTGTGTGACATTGGGGTAAAGTGATGCAGTTAAAACAAGTTCAAAGAGTACGTGTCACGTTTGAAAATTCAGGATGACAAGTGACTATTTTAAATAAGTTACTACTTTGAACAAGTTTAATGATATCGATCCATAGATGCATCTATGCTTGAAAAAGACACAATTGGCTTAACCCATGTACCAGCCTGGCTAGAACTGTCTCTTATACACCGTAATATAGAAAAAAGACTATACCAACTTGTACAAATATTAAATACTTAAACTATTTATATACTGTATTCAAGTTGTCAAATAACCATACCTGGATTCTTACATAGTTGTTACTCTTACACTGTCCAAAAGCCATGGCTACCGCTTGATCCACCGAATCGGCGGAACCGTCACAAGATATTCGGGCCATGGGTCGGGCCCAATGCTTGGCCCTCCAGTTCTTGACCTGCTCATAGTTATAGCTGACATCAAGGAGTTGACCCGTTCCAAGTGATAAAACTAGCAAGTCTTCCACGCCTCTTACAAATGGAAATTCCTGCTTGTTATGTAGCACGTGCGTTATCGCAGCTGCAGTTGGGTTGCTCATCGCTAAACCGCCGTCTACGGCTAGACATTTACTCTGACAGTCAACTGACCGCATTTGGACCGGGTCAAATAATCCGGGTTCCGCTGAGGTTGCACGGCAGACTTCCCATAGACGGAAATCAAAACTGTCGGTTTCTAATGCATCGGCTCTTGAGAAGAGAAACGGCGCCGCACTTGAAAGATCATAGCATGGAATTAGAACCGGTTTTAATGTGTCTTTTAGCGTTAAGCTCCGGTTTTTCTCAGTGAATGTTTCTTTCATAGCTTTTTCTAAACCGGCTGTGCAGGCCGCCGAACTTGAACCGCTTTTAAATAACCGCTTCATAACGCCGCCGCCGCCACTGCTGCTGCGACTATTGCTACCACCACTGGAACGATAGAATTTCTTACCGTGATCGGCCAAAAACATCCATGTCTCATCCGCCGTCATTATCGGACGGTTTTGATCCTTCGTACCAAAAAGCATAGCCGTGAAAACACCGCCGAAACCTGTCCCCGCCGCAACGTCGAAATAATCGGCGATTCTGGCGTCAGGATTGCCTGATTTCGTTTTCAGAGCTTGCTCCAGATAAGCCAATGCTTTTCCCGAAAGAATCCCTCGCATACCGCCGCCGTCGATGGAGAGGACGCAGATTTTCCCCCTCTGGTTCTTAATTGCAGAGACGCCATTGGTGTCGACCACCGGATGAGATATTAGAGCCTCGAGTTTAGCCTCCGCAGGTGGCGGAGTGATCTGTTTCGGAACCCAAAGCTTTTGATCATCATAGCCAAACAGAAATTTGCTCTCGAGAATCGAGAAAATTTCATAGCTGAGTTTGTCGGTGTCTACGCTTGGTTCTTGCATTTCTAAAGATTGATTGGTAGCCATTTGTAGAGATTGTTGGTTCGGAATTAGATTCTTTTGCATGAAGCTGAACAGTCGATTTCCTCTTAAGATGGCAACTTCGACAATAACGCCAAACACATAATTTTCCCCAAAATTTCTCAACAATGGCGAGAAATGAAATTTCTCTATTCAATTTCTAAACCAATTTCATCTGCCAAATATATGATTTCTAAAGAGATGAAATTACAATCGTTATTAAAAGGACAAGAATCGAAACCCTGCCACTTGTAACCCGCCCAAATTCCAACCCCTCTATTTTTCTGTAATCTTTGACAGAGCGAAGAACAATACAATAGGAATAATATGTGCATAAAAAGATTAAACGTAACAAAGGAAATCGGAGGAGGTTAGATGGATAGGTTTAAGCTATATGGGGTCAAAAGAAACAAAAAATAACCTCAAAAGAAGCCAAAAGAAGAGATGGAGAGAGGCAAGAACACAGCAATGGCAGAGCATGTCTGTTTATTATAGCTTTCAAGAAATCAGAAGACTGTTTTTTCAACCTTCTCTCTCCTCTCTGTTTCTTCCGTTTTTTTCTTTTTTACCTCCGTTTGTTTATCTGTGTACAACGAAGCAAACGCCTCCCAATGTAGGATGATACCCGCCTGATCATAATGCAAACAAATTTTAATTTTGATAAATTTAAATCAATTTTAATTATTGATTATATGGATTAAGGGATAACTAAAAATTTTGATATAATTATTAAAACTTAACTGAAATTTATAAATGTGTCATCCTTCAAAATACCAAATATATGACATCTTCCTCTTAGCATTCTTTTTTTTTTTTAAGAAAATGAATATCATCATTAATATTTGGTAGAATGGAGTACATATTGATTGATACATGAGTACAAAAATTACATACATCAAACAAAATATTCCACCATCTCCAAAGAAACTAAACCCGCCATATTGGGGGAAATACATAAACTTGCCATAGGAGCAAGAGGACAAAATATAGCAAAAAAAAATACACAGATAAAACGTTGCAACTTGTAATTTTTTATCTTACAACTAACAATTTTGAAAATTCACCACCATAAGATCTCTGACATACTCCATAAACTCGACCAAACTTGCAGATCTGGAACGATCTTGCTTAAAGAAGATAGATCTGAGTGTCGAAAGAGGAAGCTCAACATAGATCTTTGCCTTAAAACCGATAAAGTCCTACCAATTTGTAAAACTATCAAGATTGGTGGAGCAATATGAGAGTTGAGAACAACAAAACGTAAATCATGTCAAGTTAAGAGTACTAAATATGTATTTGGCCTTAAATCATCTCAAAAATATTTGGGTAAACTTAAAAATGTCATGTAATTTGACTGTTTTGAAAAAGATCCTTATGAATTTTTTTTTTCAAAATTTATATTTTTCAATCATATTATTTAAGAATATACATAAAAATTGAATAATTTTTTTTTAAAAAAAATTCAATTTATTATGATTTTTAAAGTTATCATCATATTTTAATTTTAAAAAAATATTTTTACTTTTAAATTTCGAAATTTATGATGAATGTGAATTGTATTTTTATTAATTAACATGTGCAATTTCAGTTCAAAATAGATAAAATTAATCTTTTTATGACATAATTTCAAATTAACAATCATTGTTTATCATTTTTTACCAACTTTTAAAATCATAAGTGAATATTGAAAATAAAAATTTCACAATTTTACAAAACAATCAGACCTTACAATATGTTTTCAAAATTTATCTAAACAGTTACTGATTCGCTATAAAAAAAATTTTGATTCCGATTTATTTAATCATGTCAATTTTCATTTTTTTTAAATGAACAAATAAACAAAACTATATTTGGCTTCTCATTTCCGGTTTGAATGGTAAGAATTAATTACGGTCCACTCTACAATGACACAAACGGTTTTCCCAACCTCCCGTACCACTAGATATGCGATACTCTTTCCAGTGTGTGTTGGGTATTTTTAACCGGTTAGCATTTGTGTTATAATTAATGGGAATAGTTATATTGTCATATTATAATTGTCATGTTTTGTTATATACTTAGATTCTAATTTAATGGTTGAAATTTTATCCAAGACATTACCATTGAATTACAAGAGAATCAGGTTAAAATTATTTATGTTATAAAGTGTGACAACCTTAATATTACAATAAAACATTTCCCTATAATCATAATATGCATCATAGTTACTGTATATTATTAATTTTTTATTAAAATAAAAATGCTTCTATTTGTTAAAAAATGTAGATGCAAAAAAAAAAAAAAAAAACTTAGCACACAATACAACAACAATAAAACAAGAAGTAGTACATGAAAAGTAAACCACTCATATGATAAAATTACTAATATTGAAAAATGCTACTGTAGTTTTGTATAAAACTATAAATACACTTTTTAACAAACATCTTCAATATCAAAATCATATTCAATTTTTTAAAATTAATGCCACAAATATTCTAACAAAGTTTTGTCCACGCAGAATAGATACATCTTTAATAAAGGCTTTATTACATTATTATGGGTGTTATTAATTAATATTAATAATTTTAAATAATAATTATTGACTAAAGATAAAATAGTTATATTTTTTGTTCTAATAGTTAATAATATAGAATGATAAATTAAAATATAGTTAATAATTTATTATTGATGAAATAAAATTAATAAATAACAGTAATTGAGAAAAAAAATAACAAACATAAAGTAACAAATGATGATATATTTTATTAATAATAATAATATTATTAATGTTTCGCAAATTTATCAATTATCATTTATGATAATATATATATATATATATATATATAATGAATAAATAAATGTTGTAATTTTGTTTATATTAATAATAATAAAAGTTATATAATTACAACATATAATATAAATCATATTTTGTCTTTTAAACTATAAAGAAAATCGTTATTTAGTTCAATTTAAGTTAAATATTGAATTTATTAATTTTATTCTATTTATAATGCATATAATTTTAAACAATGTATGCTTAATTATAATTATAATTACAATGAAATAATAATATGATAATAAAAGTAATTGTGATGATAACTGACATTGTTATTAAATTAAAGTTATTAAGTAACTTTATATATTATATGATGTAGTAATATTACAAAATATTTTTAAATACATATTAATTTTTCAAAATTTCACAATTGTCATTAATGAATTATAATATTTTTAAGTATTATTGTTTAGATTACTAAAATGATATTTTTAAGTAATATTTGTAAATATATTTCAATTCAACATGTACATGTATTTTGAAAAGGATAAAACCTTAATATGAAATACCCGAAATTATTTAATAAAATAATACTGAAAATATTATATACTTCGTGATACATAATTGAAATATGATATTATAATAAAGTAATCATGCAAAAAGAAAAAGCTATATAATTCTTTTGCTAATCATAAGATCTCTTTATAGACTCGTTCAACAATTATGTGGATAAAATGAAAAATAATTGTACTAAACAAAATAAACTACGCCGTCTATAGAAACTATACTATGGTCATGACTAATTTTCGTATGTCCATGATAACTATCATGTGAATTATCCACAATTCCAAAATTAGTACTAATACTTTTGGTTCATGGAATTGGTTAATCTATGCAATAAAATAAATATGAATAGAAGAATTTGACATGTGATAAAGCATTTGCACGGAACTAATCGTAGCTATTATTAGCAACATAACATTTTATAGGATATTTATCCCTTTTACCGGTGATGGTGGTAGGAGGAATATCTACTATATATATAATACAAATGTTATACAGTTTTCCAATGAATTTATAAAAGTTTTGCAGTACATAGTTTATCATATTCCCTTAAAAGAGGCATAACTTCATAAATTGTATGTTGGATTTATTTTATAATAAATCATAAATTATAGGCTAAACATGTATATAATAATTGTGTATGGTAGTCATATATTTAGTTAAAATAAATTTATGTTCAAATACATAAATGTTGACTATTATGGTGTCAAATTGATCGTGTGAACAAAGTTTAGGGTCATAGTGCAAATCTCTATGTGTTGAAAAGCCAAAACGATAATTTGTCAATTTAGTTTTATATAAATAGATGGTTGGTCCTTAGAAGAACGTAACGAATGATTTCATGCCGCTTCCCTTCGGGTTTTCGTACGGATCTTCTGGAAAATCAATTCAATCCGCGGATACTCAAGATTTCATCGATCAATATTGATAATATTGATTTAAGGTACGTTTCCGATTAAATTTTAATTTCTTGATGAATCAACATGAACGATTCTGATTTCTTCAGTTTCGGTAATTCTTTCTTATTATGTAATTGAAATTAAATTAGTTTACTAAAAATCATAAAATTTAGTTGCAGTGTTACTTTGTTTTTCACTTTACTCCTCTTTTAATCATCGTTTGATCAATTATTGGATAACTTATCAAGATAGGAGACAATTAATACAATCTTTGTACATGGATAAAAAAACCATAAAATCTAACATCACGTTGTTTTATAACTTGAATTGTTGGCAGACCTCCTGGCTTGGAAGGTCTCGGGACGATCCTGGTCAGGCAAAAAAAAAGATTGCTATATTTAGGCACAAATCAGATTAGGTCAATTATATACTTTAGTTTTATAACTTCATTCAACTTCGGACCATCAAATAATAATATTTTATACTGAATAATATAGTTTATTATATCAAATTATATGTAATAATTAATGAAAGAAATTGACAAACATGAAGTGAAGTCAACTGCTATACTTAACTATGCATTATGATTCGTAGACCAATTAACATAAACTACTTTAAACATATAACCGGAGTTAAAACACCAAACAAAAAAAGAACAAAACATATAAACACACTAAATTTGCTTTCGTATCAAAACAAACATCTACATTGGCAAGACTTAATCCAATAAACGCTGCAACATATATTTTCGTAACCCTACAATTAACGATTTTGAAGATCCACAATCATAAAAACACATGCTTACGAACAACATCAACTATTACAAATCTAAAACGATTTTGTAGAACATCAAATATATATATAACGCAACACATACTCAGATTGGGACTGTATTTCTATACAAATATATTTGTCTACGCCTCATGCATGTGGGGCTTACTAATTGGCTATGGATCAGTTGAACATGGCTAATTGTTGGGCGGACTAACACCCTAATCTGACTTAAAATTGATTTAGTTTTGTTTACCTTTTCACATAATATAAAATTGTATGGAAAATGTTTAATTCAATGTAGCCTACAATTTAGGTTAGTCCAGCTAATTAAACTCGCGGAAGTTCAAGAAAACTGGTCTCAGTGGTCACCTCACCAGTGCTTGGGTGTTTTCCGTTGATACAACTATCAATATAAGACTCTCAAGGTTGGAGAATATTTGTTGCACATATAATTTCTCTAATTTTTACTTTACATCCTATATATTTTACCGTTAGTAAGAAATCAATTAATTAAGATATAAAAATATTAATTTACCATATTCAACTTAATGTATCCAAATTTAACTTTTTTTTTTAAATAACATATGAAATAAATAAGGATATATTAAAAAAATGATGAAAAAGATACATAAAATTTTGAAAATGGCAAATAAAATAGATTTCAGAGAACAGGCAATTTACATTCAAATTAAAACATTATATAACATTAAGAAGAGAGGAAAACACACCATTGAATAAAAAAACCTAAAAATAAGGGAGTACAAGTAAACATCCAATTGAGCACAAGAAGATTAATTTTCCGTTAGTTGGTCCGTGATCAATGGTCAACAATTAATGGTCAACAATTAGAATTTGTGTCTTATTTTTCTACTTCCCGCCTTTGTCGTTACATGTGGAAGGACCCACTGCTATCCGTTGCCGAAATATGGAAGCGCATTAAACGATCTATTTTGTAACGTTATTTAGTTTATATTATATTAATGGGTGCAATTTCACCTAATTGATCTGAATTTTTATAATTTTCAGACCTTAACCGGTTACCCAATGATTAAGCGTGAAGGTTATGGATTTAATATTTAACTATATTAATTTATGGTTAAATCTGATTTTTAAAAATCATGTTAAAATTAATATGTTTTAAAAAATTTAGACACTGTTTGTTTACAGGAAAATATTTTTCGGATTTTGCAGTATTTGTTTGCTATGAAAAATAAGTCAAAAAAAATATTGTGCAAGTCAGCATGAAATGCGATGTAAATAATAAAGGAAAATATTTTCCCTTAAAATAGTTAAGAAAACATTTTCCCTTATTCTATCAGCTCATATCCTCCACTATTATCATCACCATCATTTCCTCATTCTCTCTACCACACCATCATCACCTTCTCCATCTCACCACCATCACTGCTAGCTTCATCTCGTCACCACCACCACCCCCACTTTCTCCACCCCACTCTTGCTATCACCACCTCCTTTACCTAACCACCGTCATCACCACTTCCTCCACCCCACTCTTGCTATCACCACTTGCTTTACCCGCAACCACCACCACCACCTCCACCATACTCTCGCTACCCACCACTTCTTCCTCCACCCCAATCACCACCACTATTACAACCACTTCCTCCATCCCATCGTCACCATCTCCTCCACCTTGTCACCCCATCTCGTCACCACCACCCTTGCTACCTCCATCTTATCACCACCACTTCATCCACCACGCTCTTGCCACCACCACCACCATCATTATTACCACACCTTCCTCCGCCTCATCGTTATCACCTCCTTCACTTTGCCACCGCCACCTCCACAACTAGCCGCCGCTACTACCCACCTCGATTTCCTCCATATCCTACCATCACAATTATAACTACCG
>CAOJBI011231853.1:0-10888 GCA_948277035.1 Euphorbia corollata | reverse complement strand
CATTTGCAAGACTGATGACTAAAAATGAAGATATACGAAAAGTAAAGCTTTCGATGGAGCAGAGCTTGTCTCATGGTGCACCTAGTCCCAAATTGTCAAAGATGCTTCAAGTACTGATTGACCATTTCAGTGAGTGGCATACATCTTTTCTTTTTGTCAAACAATTGTGCTTTTGAATTAACCATCAAGCTTCATATTTAAATTTTGGCTCAATCTTAATCCTTGAAGTTCTCATGGTTTTTTTCTTGACTTGAGACATTGGAGGCAAATTGGGTTTGGGGATTCCATTAGTATTTGGTGGGAAAAATCATCTTTACAGGGTTTAAGTAGTAATCAAAGGATTTATTGAATACAGCTGTTTGAAGGTCGAACTTTGCAAATTAAATATGTTATTTGAACATGAAGATTGGAATGGTGGGAACAAACCCATTCAGGGACAACACACTCACAAGTCCTAGACTGTTTCTAAAGTTAGCTCTTCTAAAATGATAGTCAACTGAATTTGGTAACATTGAATTGATAAGCAGAGACTTCTAGCGTTCAATCCTAATAGTTTTGGTCTTCAAACTAAAAACTTGACCGGTAAATTACTAAAATTATACTTCCTCCATTCCAAAGTATAAGTCAATTTAGTTTTTTCATTTTGTTAATTTTTATGCCATTCTAGATTACCTATGCATTTTTTACCTTTTGTTTCCTCTAATTTTCCATGTATTAAAATGCATTTTTTTAACTTAATATGTTTCTAGCGGTGTTCTCAAATTCAGTAAATCTTTAAACTCAGTTTCCTCAAGTTCATTTTTAGTTCGGTATGTGTTAATTCTGGTATGTATTTTTTCACTAACCTTTAAAAGAACTAGAATTTAAATAATATCCAATTATTTTTGTTTGGTTTTATGGAGTGCTGTATATAAGAAATAGCTTACAATTTTTTCCTCTAGATGTATATGTGTATGCTTTTGCATGTGGTTATGCATTTGGTTCATAAAAAATTTCCTTATAGCACACGATCTACAGATTGTTGGCTAAAAGTCTAATCTATGAAACTTTAAATGGACATGAGTCCGGCCAAAATTTTCCCTGTTCGTATCAATAGGATTTATTATTTATATAGTTGATGGAAGATAGATTTGCATTATGATATATGATTCAAGAATTGCACTTCTAATTAAAAATTATATCTTCAAAACAATTTGTCTAGTTTGCTATCACCCTTCAGTTTAATGTACTATGTCTTAGTTTCATCCAGCCTCAAAGTATCATTGTAGGCTTTTGAACACGATTCCTTAATATGTGATTGCAGAAACAAAGGACCCGGGGATGTCAAGGGTGATAATTTTCTCCAATTTTAGAGGAAGTGTAAGGTAGAAAAAGAATACGAGTACATTTCATTGATAACTTATTTTTAATATTTTTTATATCACAATTTGTTCATAACTATACTGCTGATATGCAGGGACATAATGAATTCTTTAACCAACATCGGGGATATAGTCAAAGCAACTGAGTTTATTGGTCAAAGCACAGGTTTCCAACTCTTATTTCATTAACTTTGTGTTTACTGTTGAGTTTCTTATATTGTTGTTTTAATCTTGACAGATTATTGCATTAGTTTTGCTTCTGGGATGATTTTACACTGCATTCTTCCTACATATATTAAAATGATTTGAAAATCTTTTTGCAGGGAAAGCTCTGAAAGCCCTGAAAGGCCAGACACAAAAAGTTCAACAGGCTGTTTTGGAGGTATTCGTGCTATTTCTTATTGTTTGCTGATATTCTTTCATTCACTTACTGCTTTTGACAACAGAATTTTCGAGCTGGCAAATACAATGTAATAGTTGCCACATCAATTGGTGAAGAAGGGTTGGATATTATGGAAGTTGATCTTGTAATATGCTTTGATGCTAATGTATCACCACTAAGAATGATTCAACGCATGGGGAGGACTGGAAGGAAGCATGATGGACGAGTTGATATCCTTTTGCCATTATTAATGAATTTTATGAAGTTTTTATTTTATGGCCTAACACATCGGAACCCTTGAACTTGCAAAAAGTGAACCAATTTGTCCCCTCAAAACCACGTCTTAGCTTCTGATTGGGGAGAGAAAAATCTGGAAAAGGACATATTGAAAATTCAAACCAACCAAAAATCGACATGTGGCATTGAATGGGACAAACTGGTGCATGTTTTGCAAGTTCGGGAGGTTGTTTGAAACTTTTGAAAGCCCAAGGGGCAAATGGAGGTTTAAGGCCAAGTTCAGGGGGTCCCTATGTATTCAGACTTTTTTTATTAGATATTATAATCCCATTCCAGAAAGCTTCACAGCCATTTTACCACTGTAATTTCTTATTTGCTTACCGCTTAGTCAACTTGTACCTTGACTAGATTTACTAGTTTTAGCTTGTGAAGGGTCTGAACTGAAGGGCTACTTGAGAAAACAAGCAAATAGCAGAGCTATCAGGAAACACATGCATAATGGGGGAATAAATAGCTTTACTTTCCATTCTAGTCCAAGGATGGTGAGATCTATTAGCATGTTCTCTGCTTATCTTTCTTATTTATAGTGGTATTCACTTTTGTCTTATTTTCATTCTAGATTCCTCATATTTATAAGCCAGAAGTTCAATTTGTTGAGCTATCCATTGAGCAATACGTTCCTCGTGGGAAGAAAGTGAAAGATGATAAAAATGTGGAGGCACCTGCTTTGATAACCAAACTAAATGCTGCAGAAGCTGGTCTAATTGCCAAGTATTTTGAGCTTCCCATTGGAAAAATTTGGAGACCATCTCTAATTGCCTTTCCTCATTGCCAGGCATTTCCTTCTAGAGTACATACAGTAATGCATTCTAGTAGAACAGACATGTTCATTGATACAATGCAGTATCTACAAAATTTATCGTTTTCCAGGGATATCACTGAGGTTTGGTTTCAACTGTACTCTTGGGAATATCGTTTGCTGTGTATCATTACTACTTACAATACAGATTTTGCTGGATGCAGGATGAAATCTCTTCAGAAAAATCGTTGGGAGTTGGCACTGTCAAAAACGAGGGCACTGATAAAGAAGGTACCATAGTTCTATGCAGTAGAAAATGTTTGTCATAACCGATTGATGCAGAAAGCTTTTGTGGCTTTTGACGTTAAAAAAAAATCATATTTATCGAAGAAACAATACCTCGTATTCTATTTTCAAATGAAGGGAGAAGAAAAGGAACAAAAACGTACAAACACTTGTGCTTTTCATTGTTATAAATAGTTCTGGCTCAAAAGAATAATGCACTCATGTGCAAGCATGTTTATTTTCTTTTCTGTAGATGTATAACATTTGAATTTGGAACTCCATTTTTTTCTTGTTTCTCTTTAAAGTAGAAAGTTTTGAACATTAATGAAATCCCTTAGAATTGTACCATTCAAGAAGCTGGGCCTGGGGGAACATTAAAGCAAAAGGAAGTATAGCATTATCCATTAACTCCCTTCCAGATTAACCTAAGACCTATCTTCTTCAAATCAATTGAATATGGCTGTCTAATTATGCCTTTACATTCTTAACTTGCAGTTGTGGATCTACTTGTTTGCAATGATTCTCCAAACACCAAATCCCCAGAAAGAGTAACTAATACTGATGCATTGCCCTTGACAACCTCAAAAATCAAGAACCATAATGTGATGGATCTCCCTATGCAAAGTACTCCAGTCCATTCCTATCTTTTTGGTTCCGAATTTCTGTCGGTAGATGCCCATGGAAAGGTCACAATTTTGTCTGTTCCTGTCCTTCCATTGAAAAAGGCATGGAATTGTTTTAAACAAAATTCTTACAATTTGAAGAATCTGAGCAAAGAGCACAAGGAGAGTAAACCAATAGTTTCTGTACCACATTCTGAAACAAATGGGTGGGAAATATTCAAGTCCAATGCCGTGCAAGAAGAACTGGAACAGGCAAAAACATTTCCTCAGACTCCATTGGTTAACAAGACACTACTTACAAAGGAAGAAAATATTGTTAGTGAAGAACTTGGCTGCTTAGAAATAAAGGTACCTTCTATGTTTATCGATGAGTGCGATAACTATTCTGAAATGAGTCCCAGGTTAACTAATATGATCCAGAGTGGGATTGTTCCAGAGTCTCCAGTCCATGATGGTGGTGAGTTTTCATAATAAAAATCAGTAATCGTAAGCTGATGTTTGATTATTTTCTTGAATTATTAGCTAATTCTTGCAATTGTATGATTTTTTAGTGGTCAATGAACAATTTCTTTTTGTTACAGATGTCATTTCACCCATGAAAATGTGTGCTGAACTACGGCCAAGCCCTCCTTGTCGAAATAATATTAGAACTGATACAGAAGGTATTGCCTTTCAAAAATTGCTTCATTTTTTTGAATTAAATGAAATAAAAATCTTTATCCGTGAGAATAATGTTGCTATCACAGTTGGTAGCTCGTTAGTTGAGAAAACCAGTACTCCCTTAGAAAACTTTCCTCCAAGTAGCTGCAGCAGAGATTGGCTTTTGAGTCCTGGAGACAACTCAGGAAGTGTTAAAGAGATACGCAAGTTCAAAAGATTGCGGAAGCTTGGAGACACTGAGAGAAAATTGAAAGCAGAGGACAATAAAGAAAACTCTTTGAACCCTATAATGCTTGATAAATTGCTGTCTGGTGGTAAGTTAAATACATGAATCCATTCTAGCGCTAGAAAACTTATTCTTGTTCGCCTGAGTTGTTTGTTTGAGCTTAGAAGGATGTCTTCTCTTTATATAACTGCAAAGGATCCATTATGTATTGGAAATATAAAATAATACATTTGCTCGTCATGTTCAGGTGAAAGGAAGCGAACTTGCAATGTCATGGCCTTCATTGAGGATGAAGCTGAGTAAGCCAGATTTTGCTATCAAAAGTTATTTTAACTCTTAATTTTGGTACTAATATGTAAGGTTGCGTCGGTCAAATGGATATTTATCACCATTACACTTGTCTTCTTCGACACAATTTTTTGCTTGAAAAATGTGGGACAGCGTATGATTTTCTTCCATGATAACTGATCTGCATTTTCGTTGCATATAGGGTTTCTTCTGGAACTGAAATATCTGATGATGAGGTAGTTCAACAAGAAGACAACAGTTCTTACGATGATAGTTTCATAGATGACAGGATCAATCCTACTGCAGCAAGTACTGGAACTGAAACCGGTAAAATTGATATGATGGCAATTTATAGGTACTCTCTACCTTTTTTCTAATCATGTCAACCATTAGTATTTGCCTTTAGGCTTAGGGCCAGTTTAGGATTGCTTTCCCAGACTGTTGTCCCGAAAAAGCTCCACTTTTAAGTTAATTCAGGCTGTTGTTTTGAAAAGCTCCGGAAATAAATAACAAACAGACTCTAATTAGTTAATATTAAGAGTCAATCTTTTGTCCAATACCAAAAATGTTGTTTTAAAAAGAGTTTGTGACTGGAGTTTTTCAAGACAACAGTTGCGACTGCAATGCCAAACAGACCCTTAGTGTATGTCCAAGAATATTTCTTCATCTCCGCCATTTGTTTGTTGGAAATTCCACTTCTCCTTTCAAATTTATTTTGTTGAAGCTTCAACTGCAATTCATTATATATGCGACAGAACTAATTGACTTCATGCTTTTAGGCGTTCTTTGCTGACTCAGTCACCTATGGAGAGGGAAACAAATTCTTATGCAACTGCCACACCTGATTGTGGTACTTCGACAAGCAAAAGCTCCTCTGTCAAAACCCCATACCATTTACCGACTCCACAAACTATACCGGAAAATAAGTCTGCTGAGAGACTTTCAGGTAAACTTCAGATGAACACAGACATGATGTCAGTTGCGAGACCTTGTGTAACCACTATATCTCAGAATGAAAATGAGACAACATTGGAAACAAGGAAAAGGAAACTGAGTTTTTATCAGTCAGGAAATATTCCTGCTATCAATCTCGAGAGAGAATTCTCTCTGCAGCAGGGTCAAGCTGAAAACTGTGAAAACAATGGAGAGATGTATCCTGATGATCAGTTCTTTGCAAGTATTGATCTTGATGCTGTCGAGGCTCAGGCAACTATGCTTTTCCGACAAAAACAGCCCAAGTCAAACGAACTGAAAAATGACCACCAAAGTTGTCCATCTTTTGATCTTGGAATATGGTAATACAGAGGAATTGGCAAGTGGATTCCTTGCTTTTGTGTGAAGAGTAGCTGAGACTTTTTTGTTAAGATATAGGTAAATTGGTGCAAATCAATGTAATTTATATAGTAAATGAAATTTTCATGTCTAGAAAGAAAGGTTGGTATCTACTGTACATAAACTTCAGATCAGAAATAACAACTCATTACTGCATCTCTATTTTATTTTTCTCTTGATGACAGCTAAATTACAGTAGCCATTTTCACTTCAACTTCATTTTGGGCAAATAGAACCTTTTGAACTATACGGTATAGCGAGTTTATTCGTTTAGCCTCTTTTATTATACATGTTATCCATTTGATCCTCGTATCATGTAAACTATTATGTTTTTCATCGTGTTATACATTTGTTACTCATTTGATTCTTTTGTTACGGAACTAGTTAATTTTTTGGACCTCGTAAAAAATATTTTTACAAAATATCTAGAGACAAAATGTAATAAATTGAATACCACATGATTCAATTAGGTAACAAGTAGGGGAGAGCAAAACTCGGTTCGGTCGAAAACCAAACTAAAAGATTTTGGTTCAGTTTGGACCGAATCAGATAATTTTGACTTTCAGTTAGGTTTGACTTAAACCGAAATTACATCTTTAATTTTAAATTGAATCTTTTTAATATGAAATGACAAAAAATTTAAAATTAGTTTGGAAAAAAAACTTAATTTGGAATATGAAAACAATTAATAAATTAATATAAAATTAAATAAAAATTAATTTTTCTGTTTTCATTTCGATTTTCGGTTTTAAATTGAAACCGAAAACCAATAACTGAAAGCCGAATCGAATAGCCTCAATTCTGTTCGGTTTAAAGTTTTCGGTTTGGTTTGCTCATCCCAGTAACAGGTATATAGCAGAGGACATTATGCCAAACTCCTTTCTCGTAATTATCCTCAAAAGGTGGTAAGAAAATTAAAAATGGATTCATAGTTGATCTTCCACTGCTGCACATTCAACCATTGAAGTGAAAAAAAAAAAGCTTGACAAATCAAACATTAGAATTTAAAAGCATTTAAACATTACATAACATTTCTACATCCTAAAGCCTAAGGTTTTACATTTTTACATGGAAAGAGTAAGCAGACCACCCGCACACAAATCGTACTTACGGCTCGTACTCTTACACAGAGACCTGTGGTAGGAAAAAATGGAGGCCAGCCAAAAAAAACTACTGCCTAGGCATCATCGACATTGCTCGTCTAAATTGTAAAGATTGCAATGCTGACCCTGGAAAGTTTTTGTTATTTGGAAAATATAATCCACCTTCACCAGGCATCAAGATTTGTTGGTTGCCTAAAAGACTACTTCGACCGCTTTTTGCAGGTGAAACTTCCTTTCTGTTCTTCACATACTTGAAGAATTCTGCAACTTGACGAGCATAACTTCAAAATAAAAAAAGCAAACACATTAGCCACTATCACACAACATTCTTATTTCACAATGAACAAGAAAAGGCATGTCCGGAATTGCTTTCCCAGCAGTTGTCGCAAAAAGCTCCCCTCACAAGCTTTCCATGTGACAACATATTTTGTTCTTGGACAAAAGATTTTGACTCTTAATACTAATTAATTAGTATGTTATTGATTTCCCATTGTCAAAATATGCACTTATAAGGAAAACTTGAAAATAGAGCTTTTCGTGAAAGCAATATGGGAAAACAATGCCGAATTGGCCGTAACTAAGCAAAGTAGGCCTAGAAAACAACCAAATTCACAAACAGACAATCCAATCCTATTATAATAGTTAAAGGAAAAAATCATAATATTCTTTAATATTTGTTTCAGGAGTTTGCACTTACTGCTCCTTGGCTTCAACATCTCTGCTGAAATCGATATTGGCTTCGCAGTCAAGGATCAATGCAGGCACCTGCTCATAACCAAACAAAAGTAAGACAAGTTTCATTAACAATTCACATATTTATGTGAATTTTACAGGCAAAAAAAGCATTATGATACCTTTTGAATACTCGAATGCATGTGATCACCTTCCAAATAAAACACGCGATCTCTAATCTCAGGATGCAAAGAGTTATCCAGTTGTAGGGGTGGCTTACTTAAGGCTAAAACTCCAGTGCCACCACTTTGGGAAGGGAAGAGCCAGCTCTCGTGCTTTTCATGCAAACCACGAAGATAATCTATGGAGACGCCACCCTCTTCTGCTCTCCTTCGAAGCTGCATTCTCTTGTGGCAAGTATCAGGTGTAGCTCTAAGATAGATAAAACCATCAGGAATAAGCCCAGGCAAAACTGAGACAACTGGATCAAACCATGAGTCATAGATGTTGATTTCCATTTCATTCATCCACTTTGCTTCATGCACAGCTCGTACAAACACCTTTAAAATAAACCGTTAAGATTAACAGTATCAGCCTTGAAACTCTAAAATTAGTTATTTTGTTCTTTTTAATGAGACAACCAATGACAGCGAAGTTTTTGAATTTATGTTTGGTTACAATTATTAAAGGGTGAGAAAATTCTTGCGCTGGAGACAACACCATCATTCTCATAAAGCATCACTTTACCATTCATATTAGGATGCGATTTTTTATTAAGTTAAGAAACTATAAAACTAGATAACAATATGTCCATTTAGTCCATAAACTTCAATTTGGCAATAGTTAGTCTTTTTTTTTCGAGTTGGTCAAAATTGGGATGTAGCGAACTGTCAAGATACCAATGTACAGTACACATCATCGAAACTGAATATATGATACAAGTCATCCAGTTTTTGCTACATCAAATAACCAATTTTTTTCCCAGACTGAACCAAACCCTTCATAACTCTTTCTAGTACTCATCCTCTAATATGGAGAATTCAACCATCAGGTTAGTCACCAGTTGTAACAAAAATGAAAAAAACGTGGACAACTATAAAAAATTGCCAATTATAGGGACCATCTTTTGCATTTTGCAAAACTAAAAAAGATTAAAAAAATGAGAACTTACCATTCTGTCGCTAAAAACACTCCTCTCCATCAACCTGAGAGGCTTCACTCCAGCTGACGACTCTCGCTCCTGCATCACTCTTGTAACAAACACATAATTCTGAAACGTATATGCATACCTATGAGGCTCTGCATAGAAAGCATCGAGTATATTAAAATGGTCTGGCCCTATATTCTGCCACTTATCAATGGGTTCGGGCACCACTTCAACAAGATCACGAAGCTCTATCGTATCACTGACTATTCTCTGAAGAAAAGTCGTCTTTCCCACACTAATATTACCCTCAACACAGAATGTTATCCTATCCTTTTGCGAAGATTTCACATCTGTACTTGTGTCCTTTAGTTCTTCATCCACAGTCTCTTTGATAAATACTGTTATGCTCTCGGCATGATTTTTATGAATAATTCCAACAGAACTCTGCAAGTACTCTACCATTTTCTCATTTGACTTCCCACGGAACTGAAAAACGGCAAACCAGAATCAAAGTCGGTAAATTTTCAAACACAGAACACACTCGCCAATAATATTGTATTCACTAATCCATGTGAGAAACTGAAAGTATATTCGACCGAAATCCGCACCGGAGTTCGAGTCAATTGAAGAACTAGATAAATCAAATTGGCTACTCCAGATTAATATGAGAAATGGAGGTAAAATGAAACTGACAAACATAGTTTTCAGTTGCAGCTTGCATTCAACAGCAAAACAGTTCCACCAAAAAAACCAATTCAAAGTGTCATATGCAAACAAATAGTACTGTAATAATGTATAATACAGGGCAGCTAATATTTGAAAATTAAGCACAAAAGAAACGATACATTACTTTGTCCTTATAGAACTGTTTAAGTTCAGACATTCCTCTAAAACCTTTCTCCACCAATTTCCTCAAATTTTTAGGCCCAACCCCTGGAATTGTCAACAAATCAGCATTACCCAAAACCTCATTAGACCCTCTTTGCCGCCTATTCAGTTTCACTCCCTTCTCTTTTTCATCTGTTCCCTCTTTATCACCGTCTCCATCAGAAGCCCTTGAGCCTCCATCAGTATTCGCTGCCAAAGCCACTACAGACCCATCAGAGCCAGCCACCGTACAGAACCAGGCGGGTCGGGCAACGCCCCAAGCCCGGAACGGAGCTCTGGTGATTTTAACATCAGAAGAACACCGGCATGTACTACTAGCGTAAAAAGCAGGTCGAATAGTGGGTTTTCTAGAAACACAAGCGGATAGAGAAGAAAAACCGCCGGCCGGAAGAAGGGAAGCCGGCGGCATAGAGAGAGAAGAAGAGGAAGAGTGTAGGGTTAGTGCTTTAGTAAGAGAAAGACGAAAGGCCAAAGGGGAAGAAAAATTGGGTTTAAATGGAAAAGGCATGGAGAGAAAACCAGAACTAACAGAAGTACAAATGCGAGGGCTTGAAGGACTTCTGGGAAACAGCTTCTGCATCCGTGACAACCATTTCAGTCTGCTTCCTGCCAGAAAAAGAAGAGGGAAATTGGAATTACGAAAAAGAGAGGTATCTGGTGAAGAAAACAGCTAAAGTGGAATGGGGGCAACCCAAAATTAGGGTTTAAGGCGGGGTTTGTCCGCTTCCTCGATTTTGGGGTTTTTTACTTTTTAGGCAGTGATACAAAAAGCACCAAATATTAAAAGAAACGGAACAAATAGTTATACAATACAAGGAATATTAAAATGTTTTGTATGATATCTTACCAAAAGAAAAGGTTTTGTATGATACTTCATGTCTTTCC